>JBCNYG010000022.1:24645887-24661028 GCA_039654305.1 Porochilus rendahli | reverse complement strand
CTTTGGACCCTACCAGGGAGAGCTGGTAGACAGAGAGGAAGCCATGAACAGTGGATACTCCTGGGTGGTGAGTTTGTCATGCATTTATTATAAAGGATATTTTGTATGTTTGTTTTTGTTGTTTTGTGTTTTTTACTTATCAAAAAGAAAATGTTACCGCTTGAATATAACTGCAAATAATTTTGATGACTAAGTTTAGTGATAGTGGAGAGGCATTAATGCACACATGGTCAAAGAAAACTAAATATGTGAGCTTACACTGAGGAGGTCAGAGTCTCTTCACGGTACACATCGCAGCATGCTCTGCAAAGCTTTCACTTTACATGACTCCAAGTATACCTGTAAGTTCTCACAACTGATTGTTAGCCACCCTATTAAAGGATACTCAGTTCACATCCCCTGTGTAAAGTGTTGACTCTGTGTTTTGTCTGTGCGTACCGAGCTGTTGTATTACTGTTTGCTACTCCATGTATGATCTCTGCCTGCCTTCTCCTTTATGACCTTGTGCCTCATCTCTAATTTTGATCTTCTATGTATGTATATCAATATTAGTGATCACTTAACGTTATATGATTCTGCCTGCCTGATTGGTTACCTTCTGCCGACTTAAAGTTTGAGTTTAGACTGTGTTTCTGGTTTGTGCTGTCACCTTATTAAAGAGCTGGGAATATGCAACTTGTATTTGCCAACACCTTTGCCACAAAGCGGTGTGACCAAGGACTGTTATTTATCAGAGACAGACAGATATTTATCAAATATGTCTGTCTCTACTGTGATTATCTGTGATATAATATATACATGAAATATTATTTGTTTGTGTGTCATTTAATTTGAAGATGTAGATGGAAAGAATGAAGAAAATGTAAATGTGATTTTCAACAGATACACAGGAACAGGCAGTTTGAAGAATACATAGATGGCACAAGAGAAATACATGCGAATTGGATGAGGTGAGAAATATGAGTTGTCTGTTCAGTGAAGTTCAAGTTCAAGGAGCTTTATTGTCATTTCAACCACATATAGCTAATACAGTACATAGTACAATGAAACAACGTTTCTCCAGGACCTGGTGCTACATAAACATACAACATAAAGATCAAATTCGAAAAAAAAAAAGAAAAACAACACAGAGCTAGAACCAAGGTTTTTGTCCTAGCCACATAAAGTGCAAAGTGTGCAAAGACAATACAGTACAAAAACAGTACAAAAAGAAAAAGACAACACAAGAATGAAATGCTTGGCACCAAAAGAAAGAAAAAGATAAAATAAAATGAAATGATGTACAGTGTAGCAGCGGTTGAGCTAGTGCAAATAGAATATAGGCATAGATATGAATATAAACATAGCAGTGTAATGAAATAATAACAGGGCTGAGGTAGTGCAATAAATAGATAAGAGGAACAGAGTTTTATACAGTTCAGTTCTTTTATTCTTGTTCAGTTGTGTGTGTGTGTGTGTGTGTGTGTGTGTGTGAGAGAGAGAATTTTGTGTAATTCAGTCCTGGGTGTTGAGGAGCCTGATGGCTTGAGGAAAGAAACTGGTACACAGTTTGGTTGTGAGCGCCCGAATGCTCCAGTACCTCTTTCCAGATGGCAGGAGGGTGAGGAGTGTTTGTGAGGGGTGTGGGGTAATCCACAATGCTGTTAGCTTTGCGGATGCAGCGTGCAGTGTAAATGTTTGTGATAAAAGGGAAGGGAAAGTAGACTCCGATTAACTTTTCTTTATTTTGCAGAAATTTTAAAATTAATTTTACAGTGGATTTGTTGAAAGATCTTTATCTTTCTCAGGTCATTCACATGTACCTGACATGTTTTCTCGTGATCTGTAACTCTGATCTGATTCACCATTTCTGCCAATTTGTCTGATTCTTTTAGGTATGTGAATTGTGCTCGTAATGATGAAGAAAAGAATCTTGTGGCGTTTCAGTATCGAGGAGGAATTCTGTATCGTTGCTGTCAACCCATTTATCCCGGACAGGAGCTCTTGGTTTATTATGAAGAGGAGTATGCCAAAGAACTCAACCCTGTGTTTGTCCACCTCTGGAACAAAAAGTGCTCCATGAATGGTAAAGTCTATCCATACACACTTCAAATCATTTCACTTCTATTCAGTTATATTTATCTGGCAGAAGAGGCCTGACTGTCTTTGTTTTCACAATCAGAATTTTGAGACGCATCAGCCATGAAGACTAGTATGTATAGTTCTGTCATAGTGGTCATGAAGTGTTGACCTCCCACGAACAGGCTCTACCTCTTGAGATAGTCGTCAGTATTCTAGGTACTAATAAATAACCAACACCTTTCGATTAAAATGCGAGGGTGGGTTGAAAAGTTCATAGGGTAACTAAGAGGGAGTAAGTTTTTTAGCATCGAGATGGAAGATTCTAAATCCAAATGCTGCAACACTTATGGAAGAAGAAGACTATTTTGAAAAATAAACCAATTTTTCAGATTCGACCATTACATCATGGTTAGCCTCTGAACTTTTCAGCCGACCGTTGAAGGCATGGTGGGTCATAAAAGACCAAAAGTTTGCTTAGTGACTGTAGAGTAAGGCTGTTCATTGTATTTTAGGTTATAAAATATAATAAGTTGTTAATTTTACTTAAATTGATCTTTTTAAAATATATAATTTTAATTGGTAAAAGAAAATAAGGTTTAATTTAACCATTTTATTTTTATTTTATAGACCTTACTTTTACTTTACTTGTGGGTGGGAATCTAATTTGGTGACATATTTTAACAAAATAAATAAATAAATAAATACACAGAAATAGAATGCCATGTGAGATAAATAAATAATAATAACACATTGTACATTGTTTTTCTGTTAAACATACAAGATATTTTTGTAGTTTGGATAGATATAAAACAAACTTTCCGTTCACTTCACCAATGGAACTTCAACAGTTAACACCTATGCATGTTAAATTTATCTAGAAACACACAACCAGAGATTCCACTATGAAGAATATGAGCTTCAGATCCCCTCCAAAGACTCCAGTAGTCAGTCAACATCATTTGATACTCTAATTTCTGACAATTCTCACAGTGATGTACAGATGGAACTTCATTACTGCTCAAAATGTGGAAAGAGCTTTAACCGATGGAGGGATCTCTACCAACACCAGTGTATTCACACAGGAGAAAGGCTATATCTCTGCTCACAGTGTGGAAAGAGTTTCAATCGACAGAATAATCTCCAAACGCACCAGCGCATTCACACAGGAGAAAAGCCGTATCACTGCTTACAGTGTGGAAAGAGCTTCAGTCGACTAAGTCATCTCCAAAGACACCAGCAGGTCCACACAGGAGAGAAACCATATCACTGCTCAGATTGTGGAAAGAGTTTTAACAGGCAGAGTAATCTCCAACTTCATGAGCGCATTCACACAGGAGAAAGGCTGTATCACTGCTCACAGTGTAGAAAGAGTTTTAATCGGCAGAGTAATCTCCAACTACACCAGCGTGTTCATACAGGAGAGAAACCCTATCACTGTGTACAGTGTAGGAAGAGTTTTATTCAACAGAGTCATCTCCAAATACACCAGCGAGTTCATACAGGAGAGAAGCCGTATCACTGCTTACAGTGTGGGAAATGTTTTACTCAGCAGAGTCATCTCCAAAGGCACGAGCGCATTCACGCAGGAAACAAGCCATATCAGTGCTCACAGTGTGGAAAGACATTTACTTATTCAGTTACACTTAACACCCACAAGTGTAATAATTCAAAAATATTGTAAGAAGCAAATTTGCTAGATTAAGTATGTTCATTTTTACTGTTTTGACTGAAAATTATCTATATTTGGAAATGTATTTGTATTTTTATTTATTTATTTATTTGCTCTGTATTTACAGTATGTGGAAGGCAAACTATGCAATATAATGCAAATCGTAAAAATGACACTATTATTAAAATGATACTAAGCAAACTTGATTTTTATTTTTGACCTTATGTAGCTATGATATAATTATATAATTACCACACAAATCATGCATTAATTATGTCATTACGTTTAGTTTATCACTGCAGCATTAGACAAAAATGAACCAGTGAGATACTGGAAAGTTCAACTGTCTGTAAAATCCAGTTGCATGTAAATAGAGTGGAAACAGTACCAATATAATAATTCAGTAAGTCTTTTTTGTCCGTGGGGTGTGGATGTGGATTCTGTGCAAAGGTCAGTATCTGTGAAAATGCTCACTTCAGTCTATATTTTCTTGTATGTAACCTCTGTAATTGAATTTCTAGACATCCGGACACTTTACGTCATAAACAAGATGTACACCCATACACAGCTTATTAAAGTATCTGTATCATACTGTTTCAAGAAAGGAGAAAGCTTAAAGATTTGGACAATCTTTTTCATATTCATCAACCTTATGAGCAGATCACCTTAAATTTATAACCCTGTTTATACGCCAGTAAGTTTTATTTTATCTTGGATAAGTTTATACCACACATTGTATGTATGAACTCCTCTCCTTGTCTCCAAAGGTGAGCCCAGCCTTCTGTTTGAATAATCTCATTTCCTGTAAAAGTTTTTGTTACAATATTTAAAATACAATTTAATACAGTAATTTTTACTGATTGTAATGAAGTTTATGAACCTGTAAGCCAGTTCTGCAATCAGTAGTGCAAAGTTTATTTCAGCCCCACATATTGTGGATACCCTATAGTGATCAGTCTGTCAGTCATTGCGTCCCTGTTCAGGCTATAACTTCCGATTTGTCTGCGGCACCAGCCTCAAGCTTGGTGGATATGTGTAAGGGGGCAAGGCGGCATGTTGCGTACCAACATTAGGTCTCTGTGACCATAAACTTTCACCCCACTTAAAATAAATTCTTGTTCGGACCGTATTTCCTATATGTTTACCCTTACAAGCACATAAATAGGAATACTTAGACATCTTGGGAATGGGGAGTGTACCAACATTAGGCCACTGTGATGTTCACCTTCAACTTTGACCTTACTAAAAAAAATAAATAAATAAACGCTTTCCAATGCCATATTTTCTATATGGTTGGTCTAGCACATACAATTAGGTCACTGTCATATTGGTGAAATAATCTGTAAGTGCATTTTATATCAGGATACACATGACAAAGTTCTTAGTGTTATTTCTATGGGGATTTGAAATGTTGAGCCACAGATAGGTAAATAAACATTCCAGTGATAAGATAGTTTAAAATAAGCCATAGATGACATAGTTGCTGAGAAATAAAAAAAGCATATGATTGACAGTTTACGTTTGCCATTGCTGGAAGTTGTGGTTAATCGGCCATGGTGGGCATAAGTAACCCTGTTGTTTGCACTGTCTGTCATGTGTCTCTGTGGTCTAAAGTGTCAGTAGTTTCTTTGGAATAGGGAAAGATCTCTACAGCAAGATATATTATAGACGATATAATATATAGACTATAAAGGAATGGTATATATTTTATTATTAATTACACTAATTATTGATCTTCTTATGCACTCTCCTGAAAAATCCAGCTTGGCCTGACAAGCTACATAATCCAACAAGATTAATATTGGAAAAATTGTTGTCTGCCATGCTGAAAACTCCAGCTCCCAGCTTCCAAAACACAATGAAATATGATCACTTTTATACCAGTGGGATCAAAGCACTGTAACACCAATAGAGGATGTCTATGTCTAAATATTTCTTCTTTTTCCTGTTAGCAGGACTATGTAAATATTATTTAACCGATTTTCACCAAACTTAGTGGAAGGATGGGTTATGGGACCTGTAAGATGCTTTTTAACTACTGATCTGATTGGGTCTGGGAAAAACCCATTACATTTTGGAACAGAACAAATATGGATCATGATCTGGATCCAGGATTGTATTTATTGTGTTATTAAATGATCTTTTCTTTTAGCAGGTTTGTACGAAAACTACTGATATGATTGTAATCAAAGTTAGTGGAGCGTGCGGCCTGAGCATAGAAAGAACCCGTTAAGTCTTGGAGATGGTCTGTGCATGGAATCATGTTGGGAAAAATATTATTTTCAGACAGACAGACAGACAGACAGACAGACAGATGGATAGATAGATGGATGGATGGATGGATGGATGGATGGATGGATGGATGGATGGATCGAACGATCGAGCCCTGTTATTAATTAACATCAGGGAAAATGTTCTTCCGACGGCCACTAGGGGAAGACCTTTCATTATGATTATTATAAGTTATAAGTCATTTGTGCCTGGCGGAGATAGCTTTCATGTTATAAGTGCCCCACTAGTTTAGAAACTGTTTCTTTGTACTAGTCTTTAGTTGCTAGTTGGAGTGAATGGGATTGCTGAACAGAGTACCAGGTTCCACCGAATCCAAATACAGAGGGTGCCTTAGTTACATTTAATTTGGTGATTTAGTTTCGGTTATAGGAACAGTTAAAGTCGAACACTTTCTAGCTATTCTTTAGTCATTAAAGTTCGTGCTCATTAGAATCAACCATCCATATTCCTTTTCTTAATGCTAATTAGGGTCGCGGGGAAGCTGGCGCCTGTCTCAGCCGACTCCGGGGGAAGGCTGGGTGCACCCTGGACAGCTCGCTGGGCCATTGTAAGGCCGTGCTCATAAGATATACGAGACAATTTCCGCTAATGTCGTTGCTAATCTACTCCAGTCCACATGGAGGCGGTAAAGCGCTTCTTCAACCGCTAGAAAACACTGGAGAAGAACAACCTGCAGGTTTCTCACCGCAACGTCTTCAGTTTATTGAGCCTAATCAGCTTTACAAACGTCATGATTATAATTTATTTTCGCGATGATATTTTAGACAGTTAAATGTTTTTTGTAGAGTTTGTTGATGATTGAGGATTGTTCTGCTTTGATTAGGTAAGGTATCTGAGGTAAGTGATACTGACGCTCTGTGGCCGATTCACAAATATATCTCCACACTGGATAAATGTAAACAATTCTGTATGAAAAAATGCCGTGTCTACCCGATGTAGTTCACTATTTATCCAATTTGTTTCTCAGTATTAGTAATATGCTTTAGTATGGGTAACGTTTATGTTTATGTTGAGAATGTTGTGTAATTAACAGTTATGTGCTGAAGGCAATGAATGTGGATGTTGCTGAATATTCAAGTCGAGGACATCCACGGAGTCTGAGGCAGATCATTTACCTTTTTTAGTGTATGTTACACAGGAACATCAGCAAGATTGTTAGGTAAATATTATTGTTGTTGTTGTTATTGTTATTCATCTCTGTTTATATTTCTAACATAAACATAAAAACATTTTGAAACAAAAAAATCAAAGTTGATAGGCTGCATAATTCCAGCTAATTCTAATGAAATTAGACTAATTGTACTGATATCAGTCTAGTACCATTGGATAGGACTTTAAATTTGTTTTTAATGATACTTGTATAAATTTCCTGTCATAATAAGTAAGAGAGTTGTGGTATTTTGAAAATCACAAAATTTAGTTTTGGAAAACAATAGATTTAACCTGAAAACTTGTGACTGATAGCCATGCTGGCAAACCTTTAACATGGTGAAACATCTTTAGGATAGACCCATGCGCTTTTTTTTACGGCCATTCAGGAGCAATGCTCTGTTGTTCAGCTATTCCTCAAAGCTTCCCTACATTTTTACAGATTTATATATACAGACTCATTAAAAACTACTTCTTAAACATAAGAAATCGGATTTCAACAAGTTAAAAGCAAGGCTGTATGGGGAGATGTTAACTACGTCAACAATATAATATACAGTATAACAATATACAGCATACATGTATGTATGTATGTATATATTTGAAAAAACACTCTCAAATCCTTGGAAAACATCTCAGTCATTGCAAAAACAACACAGAGTGCAATTCAGTGTTAGATGCTATGATTGCGATTCGGAAATTGGTTTATTTCTGTTTTGTCAGAAATAGTCATATTTTCAAAAGATTTTTGGAACAAGGCTGCCGTTCTATTGATGGTTTTCTAATGATGTCATGCACCTTGCATACGTGTGAGTAAGCCAAGTTATTTAACCGTAATAAAACCGCAGCTAAGGTACATACAAGCGTGGTATGGGGCTGTATGAACCACACCACCTAGGCAAAAAGGAGGTTTTATTCGGATATTGCAACGGTGATAAAACACTAAAAGTTTATCGTCACAAAGGCGAAATGTTTGGCTGGCGAAAATTAACAAGGAAGGCTTCGATTGAGACCTAAGCAAGAAACATTACAAAGTGTATTCTGACAACTTTAGCACAGGTAAAAATATTTTATTAACATGCTGTTCATACTTTAAATCTGGGATTTAGGCTAATAACATGACAAAATACCTGTTAACATATAGGCATTCGTATATTTCAAATGCAGACTTAAACATGTCTCTGTAACAGCGCTGTGAGGAGTCGTTACATGTAGGCCTGCGTGTCCTAACTCACTCACACACAGAACAAAGCACTGTACCTTTTCTAAAAATACATGTTGTTCAGAGTTTGAGTTCAATACATTAAAACGTACATGTAAAAGACTAGTCAGGGTGTATTGTGAAACAGAAAATGGAAATAAACAAGTACTTCTATGTCATTAATTCCTGTTTATTTGTCCAAAAATCCCCTCAACAAATTGCTGGAAGTCACCTCCAGCTCCTAGCTTCAGACACTTTACCTCCATTTAGCTTTAAAGGTTTTTGGGCTTCGGCAGTCACCTCATTTCTCTTTAAAGAATCAAAACAAATCACATGCTGTGTTAAGGTTTTCAAAACATTATGATGAGAAGGATTTTTTTTTTTATCTATATATATATTCATATATATTTATATATTCCCCTTGCCCCATGTATATATTTATTTTAAAAAAAATTTTTTTTACGTGTTTAAATAATGACAGACATGATCAGGTGAGCTCTGTGCTCCAAGCAAAGCTATGTGCGTGACCAAATAAAACAGACTGGCTTACTTGTGATAACTTTAAAACCTATACAATATCAAGATTCACACAATTTCACAATTTGTGACAAAATCACAATTTAGACCATAAAGATAAATGTTGTATAGGTTTTAAAGTCATTTTTCAAAGGTGAAATTTGAAGAAATGTGACCAAAATGCTGAAATATTTTGAAATAACTTATTTTTTATTTACCCTTGTGAAACCCAACATTTCAGGTTTATCTATGTGCTTTTACCATACTACCAGGTAGTATTTTATGAATAACCATAATATCAATTGAATTTAAAAACATTTAAAATAAATTTATTAAGCAAATAAGCACAAGGTCAAAGAAAAATAATTTTAATGTTGCAGTTAATAGCAGCTAAATTAAATACATTTAAATACAAATTAAATATTCTTAATTTTGGCACATTTTGCAGACACATTCATCCAGAATTTACAAAAAAAGTGACAAAGTATACAATGATACAATTTGTTCCAGAGATTACATTTTATGGACAGTAGGCTACTAAATATTTGTGGCACCACACAATCAGGAAAATGCACACCACCATGAATTTAGGTTATACTGAAGACACTACAAGGTTCTACAGAAATGAAAATGAAGTAGCATTTCAAATGTATTAAAAAGTATTTTTGTGTATCTCGTTTCAGAGAGAACATAACTTGACGGAACAAAAATACCTATTGTGCAGTGGTATATCTCGATGCAAAAAATTTCATGTCAAGTGATAAATGCAATTTTAAGGGTGGTCCCAAGACTAAACACTCATATAAAGAACGAGGATCTTGTTAGCATCTGTCAGTCCTTATGTGCATGTGTGTGTCTGTCTATCCGCCCGTTCATCTGTAATCATTTCAATTCCGGCCGAGAACTTGGAAACCATTTTAGATGTCTTCATGGAAATTTCCAGTTACTTCTACTAGGTAGAGTAGTTTTGTAGTAAAATAGTAAAATGTTTTTTTATATTTGGGGATTCCTGTAATTCATATTTTCTGACATGTTGAGGCCATGGGGATATGTCATCTCCTGATGGGCCCTGTCTGAATATGTGGTAAAATAAATGTTATTCTACTTTAAATCAATGTTTATACATGGAAGCATACTGTATTTAGTCTTTTAATCAGATGATACCATTTCATTGTGCAGCTGATTTCACATTTATCATCTGATTAAGCAGCTGAATATTGCATGTTGCTGAGTTTCTTTGCGTATTAATAATGAGTAGGTTTTTTTTTTTAAATCATAGCCATAGATTTTCCATTTTAATCGTAGCCATAGATACACATTAAACATGTATATGCACAAACATGTTGTATATGTATATGACATGTATTTTTTATTTTTATTTTTAAAAAATAAAAAATAAAATTGTAACCACCAAACTTGACATTATTGGTCTGCTCCAGGGAACGGGCCTCATAGGAAGCCCTCATTAGCTGAGGTGCATCTAATAGCTGAGACTCCCTTCTACGCTAACCAGTTAGGGTTGGTGCATATACCACAGAGAAACATAAAAAAAATCCTAAAACAAGACTTTAGTGATTTTTTTTTATCATGGTAATGATGACCACTCCAAGTGACTGAAAAACTGTGATTGTTCAGTCACATTGATTTAAGCATTATTTACTCTAAATAATATTTTTAAAATTCTGAGACAGCAGAATAATCATAATGCTCAGAACCTATGTAGTATACTATGTAATAATCAAAAATTTAATGCATTTATTTATTTTTAATTCAATTTACTTCATTTATTAATTTTGTTTTGTTTTGTTTCTTAACAGTTTAAATAAACTGAATTACTGTTGTGGTTTAAATGTTTGATTTTATAGCTCCTGTCTTGAATTCAGCAAGAGACAGACAGTATTCTACCCGGACGTCTTTGCATCCTGAACCCTCACAGGTAAACCTGGGTTATGTGTGTTTGTGTTCTGTAATGTTACAGTTTATCCAGTGTTTGCATTTAACTGCACTAAAAGATACCCTGCTAATCACACACAACCTCATAACAATTAATGGGGAAAAAAAATTGTAAAGTGAATGCTGAATGAGTGGTATTGTTGACATCTCACCTGAAGTTCCCTCCATTAAGATGAATGAAGATGTAAAAACGGAGACTTCAGATGGATGGCCATCCGAAGTGATAGAAGTCTGTGTAAAGGAAGAAGAGACGCTGGACCTGGACATCTACAATCATGGAAATGTCCCCGAAATCTCACCTGAAGTTTCCTCCATTAAAGAGGAAAATCCTGATAATAAAGACTACCTCTGTAAGATATCAGGCCTCTCTGGAACTCAATAATACACTCACAGATCTAGTGATTATACTATCTAGTGCACTCAAAGTGCAATAGAGTGTTATTTATACAAGTTCTGTCATGTGTTTTTAATTTCCAGACTGTGAGGTTTGCAAATCGTTCTTCTTCAACAAGTGTGAGGTTCATGGAGCTCCTCTCTACATTGCTGATACCCCCGTACCCTTGGGAGCTCCTGACCGAGCCAGACAAACTCTTCCTCCTGGACTAGAGATTCAGAAGTCCAGTATTCCTGATGCAGGCCTCGGAGTTTTTAATAAGGGAGAGACAGTTCCAAAAGGTGCACACTTTGGACCCTACCAGGGAGAGCTGGTAGACAGAGAGGAAGCCATGAACAGTGGATACTCCTGGGTGGTGAGTTTGTTATACATTTTATGAAGTTTTGTTTAATGTGCGCTTTTTGTGCATGAATGTAACTCTGAGTAATATTGATTTCCTTTTGCCAGTGGTATGTAGAAAAACTTTAATCACACTTTCAGTTACATATTATCAAACATCTATAACTCTAAATTATATGTATAAATGAACAGCAGGAATCTAAATGTGTGGGTTTAATGACTCTCAATTAATCTATCTAAATGCAGTTATCATTACCATCTAAAGCAAAATAATTTACATGCCACATTCCTAACTGTTCTCAGTTCAAGTTCAAATGAATGAAGTTTTTCTATTTGCCAGCATGAAAGGTAGCATCATTATTGGAAGTTAGAAAAATAGCTTTTGGAAAGAGATTATTGTCTTTGACAATCAAACTCCAGCTGATGTTTGAATATTTCATTGATACATCTATAGTAACGCTTGATAGTTTGTGGTGTTCAATGCTAAAAGTACAAGAACCAAACCACTCGGAGATCCTCTAGTGAATCCTCTAAAACATTCCCAATTCCAGAGTTTAATCTGGCTCATCTCTAAAATTGAATACATTTTTCCTTGTATTAAGGCTGTCCTCTGATGGAAATTTCATGAAAATCTGCACATAACTTTTACATAATCGAGCTATTAAAAAAACACAAAAAGTGAGGGTAAAACTTCCTCAGCGAAGGTAATTACAAAAATGAAGCAATTCTGAGTTTGAAGGAAGGAGAGGCAATCACATGACTTCACTTTCATGATCTGGCATCAAAGTCTCGCATATTATATATTAACCTTTTGTGATTTGATTTTTCAAAAATGTTACTAAAAATCTCAAGGGGGTTACAATGTATATTTAAGGCTGTGTGACTATTTTTATATTACTGTAAACAATTTTCCCTGGGTTATTATTTAATATATAAATAGTCATTCTATAGAATGTTGTAACCCCTCAGCCAGGACGCCTCAGGTGCATGGAGGACAAAAGCCATCCCCCATACAAACAGTTTCAGGCAATCAACATTTTATTAGATTAATAGAGAGTGTCTGTGCAACAGTTCTGAAAGCTATCATGCATATGAGCCGAGCAATGGCCTGGACAAATTTTATTTGTTCAAGGTTACTGTGCCAGTGTCAAAGGTCACATGCAAATTAACTACCAATGCAGAGATTTAGGTCGTAGGGAGTGCCTATGCAAAACTTCAGAAAGCTGGCATGTGCATGAGCCGATCAATGGGCCAGACAAACTTGCTGTCACGCCGCCCTCCCAGCCGCCAGGCCAATAAAAATACCCCTTCAGCCATAACCGGCTGAGGGGTAAAACTATGTTTTGGAAAAAGCTGACTTTTTTTAATGACTGTTTTGTTGAATTAACAAGAGGCACAATTTTTAAAACATATTGTAATGTGCTTATGACTATGGGGATTTCATAATTTAAATATTTTTTAATGAATAAGTTATGAATAATTAGTTAAATATTTGCAGCTACTTACAAAAATAAGATTAATTTTTAAAAATCTCCTCCAGTTATTTGTTATATGCTGGTTTGTTATATGCGGAACTGGCAGTAGGTTAACAACCATACACCAGCGAATTGCGCTATCTGGTTTTCAATTGCTGATTAAGTAAATGTAGTCAAGTGAGTAAGAATGAGTTTAATGTCTAAATGTTACTTATTTAAATCGTATTTTATCCATTTAATCCTGTCTGTGTTTGAATGTGGAGAATAAGATTTTGACCACTGGATTTGGAGTGACCCAATTCGCAGCTCTCTGACAAATGTGCTTTCGTCCACTGTGGTTAATTGAAAGTAGAGACAGCTCTCCACTAGGGTTTTTCAATCGCCAATGGGGAAGTGGCGAATGGCCAGCATGCACCCTACAAAACAAAAATAATGTAAATACCACAAACTGTTTACCAGAGCTTTATACAGCTACCAACCTTTCTAATCTTCACTAATAAAATATATTACCCTTGATTGCTGCCCATTTCCCTCTTTTTTCTCATCCCTGCTTATTGTTTACTTTAATTGGTTATACTTGTCACCGATTGCAACAGCACGTTTTGGTTTGTTTTACATGGTGCCATTAGATATGCACATTGTTTGTAGCTGTCTGATTGGAGGCCAAACCACAAGTGACAAATATGATGTAAGAAATGTCTTATTCTGCCTCCATTATGGTTAATGTAATATTGTCATCATTCCTATTTCTGTGTAATTCCTTTAATATATAATGAAGAAAATGTAAATTTGTATTTTCCTACAGATACACAGCACTGGGCAGTGTGAGGAATACATGGATGCCACAAAAGAAACACTTGCAAATTGGATGAGGTCAGAAATACACCCGTTATTGGGTCATTTATTTTACAGCTCCTGATTTGATGAAAAAACTTCGTCTTAGCTCACTGATACATCACCAATCTTTTTTTTAAGGTATGTGAATTGTGCTCGAAATGATGAAGAAAAGAATCTTGTAGCATTTCAGTATCGAGGAGGAATTCTGTATCGTTGCTGTCGTCCCATTAAGCCTGGACAGGAGCTCTTGGTATATTATGAAGAGGAGTATGCCAAAGAACTCGGTCCTTTGTTTGCCCACCTTTGGAACAAAAAGTGCTCCATGAATGGTAAATGTCCACATACAATCCAAATTTTTTCAGTTCTCTTCAGTTATATTTATTAATTTGCCCTGACGGTAACTATCACCATCACTTTTGGTCAGTATCTTTCTCTGTGAAAGTGAGCTCTTGAGTTTCTAAAGAAAGAAATAACAGGTATTTGACCTTTTTGTAGGCTTGGTAATTACTTAATTACTTAAAGTAATTACTTAAAAACTTAATGTAGAAACAGCAGCTTGACTCTGAGTCCCTACCTTAGTAATTACATTAAGCTACATATGTGCATATACCAACATACACTTATAAACACATACCTATATGTAGACATATAGACATGTATACATACATATATCTTGTTTATCCAAACGCATATACATCTATTCACATATTTCACATGTACAGCCTTATACATTTATTCATATATTCACACATTTAGAGACATACACAGAAGGGTGCAGGATATGTCAGTGGTGTATGTTATACACAGGGTGAGAGGAGGAGCTTTTTTAACCATAAGGTG
Source organism: Porochilus rendahli (assembly GCA_039654305.1). Taxonomy (NCBI): domain Eukaryota; kingdom Metazoa; phylum Chordata; class Actinopteri; order Siluriformes; family Plotosidae; genus Porochilus; species Porochilus rendahli. The sequence goes on along the minus strand of JBCNYG010000022.1, from coordinate 24,646,302 downwards.
TATGATGCTAAAATGTTATACGTGTTCGAGACCTGCTGTAAACATGAGTATTGCACTTAAACATGAGCATTGCACTTAAACATGAGCATTGCACTTAAACATGAGCATTGCACTTAAACATGAGCATTGCACTTAAACATGAGTATTGCACTTAAATAGTAATATTGTACTGTCCAGGAAGATGGTCTGAATGATGGTTATTGATGATAGGTATACCTATCTCAAAGGAAAGCACCTCAAAACACCTACCATAAAGAGATGAAGGAACATCTATCTACGTAAGCATGTTGACAAGGATTTGCAGATTTTGGCATTGTAACCGTGGGGATTAAGGTGTAATATATATACAGTGAGAGTAAAAAGTATTTGATCCCTTGCGGATTTTGTTGGTTTGCCCATTAATAAAGACATGATC
>JBCNYG010000022.1:24626960-24638888 GCA_039654305.1 Porochilus rendahli | reverse complement strand
TATAGTATCATAATACAGAAATTAAAAGATAATTTCTGGAGCAAAGAATTTCTGTCATATGTTTAAAATATTCATTGCATATGATTTAACATTAAGGACTTGTATGTGATCTCGGACTTGTATGTGAACAGGATGGACATTTTTTCTCGGCATTGAGATAGGATAAAAAGAATGCGATGTTCACAGGACAACATTTAAATGGCGGCTTTCTGGGAAAGCTCTATTTTTAAGCAAGGTTACACATAATGCTACATATCAAACACACGTTGTATTATTTAAGAAAAACAAAAATAGTTAGAGTTGTCTTTCACATAGAATCAAATATCTAAATCTACCTAATTTGATTACTAATTTGCCTAACTAATTTGATTGTACCTAAATTTTCTAGTCTCATGTCATGGTTATTTTTTCCATTTTTTTATTTTTCACTTCTCCAAAACTAACCTGGTCCTTATGACTTTTTTCCTTGTGCATCTCAAATTTTCCTAGATAAAAGCATCCAGAGTTGCCACTATGAAGAAGAGTATGTGAGGCTGCAGGAATTGGGGGAGATTAAATATGACCTTTACATCCCATCGCAAGGCTCCAGTAGTCAACCAACTTCATCTCATACTCTCAGTTCTGACAATTATCACAATGATACACAGAAGGACATTGATTACTGTGGAAAGAGATTTAATTTGCAGAGTGATTTCCAGCAACACCAGAGTATTTGTACAGGAGAGAAACCGTATCACTGCTCACAGTGTGGAAAGGATTTTATTTCTCAGAGTAATCTCCAAAAACACTGGCGGATTCACACAGGGGAGAAGCCATATTGGTGCTCTCAATGTGGAAAGAGATTTACTCAACAGAGTAATCTTCAAACACACCAACGCATTCATACAGGGGAAAAGCCATACCATTGCCCACAGTGTAAAAGGAGTTTTACCCAACAAAGTAGTCTCCAAAAACATGAGCGCATTCACACAGGAGAGAAGCCGTATCACTGCTCTCAGTGTGGAAAGAGTTTTACTCATAAGAGTAGTCTCCAAAAGCACCAGAGCATTCACACAGGAGAAATGATGTGTCAGTGCTCACAGTGTGGAAAAAGTTTTAATCAACAGAGTACTCTGCGAACACACCAGCGTATCCACACAGGAGAGAAGCCATATCACTGCTCACAGTGTGGAAAAAGTTTTAAGAAACAATATCATTTCCAAACCCATCTGCGCATTCACACAGGAGAGAAGCCATATCAGTGCTCACAGTGTGGAAGGAGTTTTGTACAGCAGAGTACTCTCCAAAAACACTACAGCATTCACACTGGAGAGAAGCCATATCAGTGCTCTCAGTGTGGGAAAAGTTTTAAACAACAGAGTACTCTTCGAGCACATCAACGCATTCACACTGGAGAGAAGCCGTACCACTGCTCGCAGTGTGGAAAAAGTTTTAACAAACGATGTCATTTTCAAACACACCAGCGCATTCACACAGGAGAGAAGCCATATCAATGCTCACAGTGTGGAAAGAGCTTTAATCAACAGAGTACTCTCCGAACGCACTGGCGCGTTCACTCTGGAGAGAAGCCGTATCAGTGTTCGCAGTGTGGAAAGAGTTTCGCTCAACAGAGTAATCTCCAAACACATCAGCGTGTTCACACAGGCGAGCAGCCATATCACTGCTTACAGTGTGGAAAGACGTTTGCTTATTCACTTACATTCAAGTCCCATAAATGCACTAACTCAGTGCCATTTGTATGATATAAAATTATCAGAGTTAATGTGTAAATGATGATTGTTTAGCTAAAAACAATTACCTTGTCTTTTTATTTTGTTCAGTCTTAGGGTTTAAAATAAGACTATTTATGTTTTCTTTTGGCCTGAAGTATTCACAACATCAATTATTACCACACGAATTGTGTATCATCTACAATATTGGATTGTGGATTTTAATAAAACAGAGCAAAGTATCTGGAAAGCTGTTTGTCAGTGAACTCTAGTCTGTTCTGAATTCTGTTGAAACAGTACCAATATTCACAATCATCACAAGACTTTTTGCTCATTGTCTATTAAGGTAGGTAATGAGGTATTGAATCATCAGCCTGAAAAAGAAATCCCCACAAAAACAGAACTGTGAAAATGTTCACTTTGTCTTATATTTTGCTCTACATAACCTTTTTGAAGTAATTTGTAAGTCATAAACATCACAGTTTCTCTGCAAGTGCTGCACTGATCAAACTTGTAATATTTTATCTAAAGTTGAAAATCTGAGAATATAAACATCGATATTGACTATAAAATTGGTAACCTGCATAACTTTAATAGTTGTAACTCTAGCAAATTTTTTTCCAGTGATTAGAAAAACCTGAAAAAGACATATTATGAGGATATTACAACGAAAAAAAGATATGTACAAGTGGTCCATTTTTTTTATCTTTCCAGCTACCGTTTTGAAAAATGCCAGGAGCCGATATAAAAATAAAAAATGATCAGAAACTTGAAACAGAAATATAATTCAATTGGTCTAAGAAAACGCCCTTTTCAAAGAATTTTTGTCATTTACTCTTGGCTAAATAGATTTTCTTAATATTATAATGTTCACAAGTCTGTCATTGTACAAAGTGTTATTAGAAACAGAAGGGAGGAAACATAACTGGACTGAGTTTGGACCAGGTGGGATGAAATAAATCAGTTTCTCTTTAGTAAAATTCAATCAGATGAATGAAATCATAATATCGAAATATAACATCAAGGATTGTGTAGAACATTTTTATCAGATTTATCAGATAAAATATTACAGAATGAGGCAAATTAAACAGATTTTGTTTTGTTGTGGAATGTTTGAAAGATGGATGGTTATATCAGGATTTGATTGTAATAACACTTAAATTATTTATGGTACCTACCCCTGTACACTAGTTGGCGGTATGCACATTTTAAGTCATAGTTGCAAGATACCATAAACCTGAAAGAAGAAGAAGCCTCGTCGAGGCAAATTGTCGCTTATTGTTACTAACGAGATGTCTGTCGGGTGTTTTTTTTTAAACCCGAGCCTAGTGGCTCATTAGAGCCGTAGAGTGAGTCCAACTCCTCCTGGATAGCCGTCACAGGTTACTTTTCCAATTTTTTAAAGACTGGTGCCTGTTATACTGCTGGGTGTTAAGCCCTTTCCTAGGGGGTTGTAGCACGGTGGTCTAACGGGATTGTGATATACTGATGCATTTATATATTGTGCAGGGTTTTCGTTTGTTTGTTTGTTTGTTTTTATTTTTTGGCAAAAATATTTTAATATAGACATGTTCTTTCTTTGAGGATGTGTTCTGCTTTAAATCTCGAGTTTTATCTGAATCTGAATCTGTGTGGCCAAATCCCAAATGAAATGCTTTTCATTTAAACTTGTCTAAATGGTTTAATATAATCAGATGTGCCTACAGTTCTGTATGGAATAACGCCGGGTACATCTTAGTTAGTGCACTTCTTATACAAATTGTAATTCGGCCTTTGGTGTGCACTAATATGTATGTTTAAAATATTATGTAATCAAGATTGAATTATTGGCTTAATCATCATCATGTTTGTTTAGTTATTGTCTGTGTTTTTTTTTGTCTTTTAGTTGTGTCTGTTATAATGATTTCATCAGGACACCGACCTCCCTCCTCCAGGAAGTCTCCGCATCCTGATGCTTCACAGGTAAAACTGTTGTTGATTGGTGATACAAAATCATTTATAATAGAACACTTGTAATGTTAAAGTGCTTAGGACACGATTTATACAAGTAGGCAGAAATACATTTTTAATAACAGCCACACCTCAGATACATCTGTTTGTGTTATTGTTTTTTTTTTTTTTTTTCTCTCAGCAGTGTACATTTCACAAATTTATGTTTACCGCGTTAATTTTGACTCGAAGGGCTCTAAATGTTGAGTGGGGCGGAAGTGACGTATACGGAAGAACGCGCGCTTTGTTTACACTAGAGATCAGTATTTTCCCTTACTGATTAATTTGTTGTTTGGATTTGTATTGCAAGTTTTCCAACATGCCGACTCGATGTGTAGCTGGATTTTGTTCGAATACACACAAAGATAATGTTAGCTTGTTTAAGTTCCCCAAAAACCCTGATTTACACAGGCAATGGTGTTTACAAGTCAAACGAACCCGTGAGAATTGGCAGCCAAGTTCCAGTTCTGTGCTGTGCAGTAGACATTTTTTTGAATCTTGTTTTGACAAACGGCCAGATATTCAACAATACTTGGGTTTTGCTGTTCAACACAAGTTGAAATTATTGCCAGATGCAGTGCCCACAGTGTTTAAGAGACCCAGGGATGCATCATTACACAAAAGGAACAGTCTTGCAGAGGAAAAACGAAGGCAACCTGAAGTAAGGAGATCTAAACTAGGACAAGTACTAGTGCACTGTACATGTCCTAATACTACACATTTGGTCCTGTATTCTATAAGTATACCCCTTTCATTCAACTAGTTTTTTTAAACTTGTGTTTCAGTTAATTACTTTGATATACTTTGTATATGTTATTAATTTTGTAGTTATCCTTGTTAACAACAGCATCAATCTTACTATTTTGATTATTAAAAACAATTTAACAAAACAGCAAATCAACTGCAAAAATGCCAACACTGTATCCAATAATCCTTACACTGGCAAAACACACACTCTGCAAAAGGCAGTGTGAAACTTATTGATAAAAAGTAATATGTGTGAGGGGGGAAAAGGGACAAACTAAATATTAATAAGCACTTTACCATTCAGTATTTTGCAGTCGACTTGTATCATGGCTGGATCTGTTTGTAACTGACAGATCTAGGTTATCTGACAGTGACTCAGCATCTGATCCAAAAACTGTAGCTGTCCTGCTCAAATCTCTAAGGTCGGGACTGTTTCTATCGTCTCTGTTATCCTCTTTATTTTATCTCCTATATGGAAAAAATAACTACACTCGAATCGAAATCAGAACAAGCACTAAAAACTTCATCCTCAATAAGCTCCCGATCGCTAATGTTCGGTTTTCGGTGCTTTGTCGCTGTTTCGATTACATCACACACAAACACGGTGGCAGATTAGTGGAATCAACACAGGAGTTCAATCAAGGACATTTCTCTGCGAATTTCTTTTATGGCCCATTTAAAAACTGTGCCATGTGGTGGACACTTTCTAGTTTCTTGTGATATTTCTTTTTAAATTTACAAAAAAGATGGTGAAAATGGTGTCCTGAGCACTTTAAAGTGCAACCAGTGTTTGTATTTGACTGCCTCTCTTCCCTGCTATCTTACAAGCTGCCCTGCTGATCACACAAAACCTCATATCACACAATGAGAGGTGAAAAATTTAAATAAAGTCCCAACTGAATAAATAGTGTTGTTTTATCTGTAGACCTGTGAAGATGTGAAAACAGAGACTTTGGATGGAGGGATATCCGAAGTAATTGAAGTCTGTGTGAAGAAAGAGGAGATGCTGGAGCTAGACATTTGCAGTCATGGAAACCTCCTCAACATCTCGCCTGAAGTTCCGTATCTTAAAGCGGAAACTCCTGATAATAAAGACTACCTCTGTAAGATGTCATGCAACTCTGGACCTCAGTAACACACGCACACACACACTAGTGCGCTAAAAGTACAATAGTTGGTTACTTATACAAGAATTTCAATTTGTTGTAAATCCATCAAATCCTGCCTGTTTGTTTGCTGACAAGTTTGCACAGAATCCATACCTAGTTCCGCCATTGGGTATTCAAATAAAACAACATCTTATGGCTGCTGGCATCGATTTGGACTTGAATGCCCCAACGCCTTTGATGCCAGATCCCCACCCGCTCCTTTCTATAACAGGTGGATACGTTTTTATCTTCTTTGAAGCAAGAGTTCGTTCATTTAAAAATGAAATATAACTTTAATCAGCCCGATGGTTACAGATGGTTTCAATGATGTCAATAGAGTTGCTTTTGCCACTGTCCCTGGAGCATGTATTATCTCGTCTCGTCTGCCAAGTTCTTGTTTAATTTTTACCTCAGAAGCACAAGCAGTTTTTACTCCTCTCAAATCTCTTCCAAAATTGAATGGTAGAAACTTTTTGGTTTGTTCTGACTCCTTGTCTTGTCTTCAGGCAATTTGGAGTCAGTCCTCCAACAGCCCTCTGATTGTAGCCATTTTAGTGGAGCATTCGCATTTGGTAAAACTAGTTTATACTGTTATTTTTTGTTTTGTGCATGGTCATGCTCGGAGAACTTGTAATTCATCTGCAGATGCTGCTACTAAGTCAGCTTTACAAGATCCTTCAATCAATATTTTTATTCCATACATGGGATTTTTACCTGCTATTTTAAATTATGTAAAGAGTGTTCCAATCTTTTTGAGATGTACAGACTAACTACAAACGTCACGAAATCGGGCTGCGTGTTGGGCAGTTCAACTTGTACAATCAAGACCGCCACAAGCAGACAATGTTGAGGCGGTGTAGAGTCAGCTACACACGCTTGAAACACATCAGTATTTACTAGAAGGTGCTGACCCGCTGTATTGCGTCCCAAGTGATCAACGTCTCAGTCAAACAGTCAAACATGTTTTGTTTGACTGTGTTGATGTCCAACCTGTCAAAAATATTTTACAGAACAAATACCTGATGAGGATACAATATTGAACCATTCATTGGCCTTTTCAAAGCTACGTAATTCTTAACAGTACTGACAAAGCACTGATTTTTAGTCTTTTGTCTAAATATGTCATGTGAAGCTTTCTGATGTCTCATTTTCCATCAGTCGTGATTAGGCTGAAATTTTGCCGAAAGTGGCGTTAAACCCTTCAACACACACACACACACACACACACACACACACTCAATGTGTTGTCTTGATTCCCAGACTGTGAAATTTGCAAATCCTTTAACAAGTGTGAGCTTCATGGAGTTCCTGTCAACATCCCTGACACTCCTGTAACCATGGGAGTTCCCGACCGAACCAGACATTGCTCCTCCAGGACATCTCTGAATCCTGAACCCTCACAGGTGAAGCTTATTGATGATTTGTGTTACAAAATAATGCAATGTTTGCATTTGTCCAGTGTTTGTATTTGACTGTCTCGCTTCACTGCTAGCCAACAAGGTGCCCTTCTGATCACACAAAACCTCATAACACATAATGAGAGGTGAAAAATTACATCTAAAGTCTTTGCAGAATTGGCACAGGAGCATGATATAGACATTCTGTCATACTTAAAAAAATAAATATACGATTTTCGTGAAAAAAATCATTGTAACAATTTGCATCAGCACTTTTTGAGGATATTCTTTTTTTTTTTAATAAGAATTTATAAATAAACTATAAACTGAGGATGTTCTTCTATTGCTGGTGATAAAAAACTTTTTTACTTAAATGATTTAGGGTTTTAGTTACCCTTAAAGTCATAAGATAACCATCACTAGACCTCATGTTAAACTATAATGAAGTTCCTGCTGCATGGTTTGTATTTTTATCTGGTTTCAACAAAACACGGATGGGTTTTCCCTTGGAGTTTGGTTCCTCTCAAGGTTTCTGCCCTGTGTAATCTGAGGGAGATTTTCCTTGTCACAGTCACCATTGACTTGCTTATTAGGGATGTATATGGTTTATAGAGAAATGTTTAAAATTGTAAGATTAAATTCTTTGCCAAATTTGTTTAACTATGTTAAGCTGCTTTGTGACTATGTGAACTGTAAAAGAGATTTACAATACAAGTGATCTAAATTGAATTAAACGTTGTAACAAGGGATTGCAAAGCCACAGAGTTTGCTAATTAGAGCTTTTTTTTATTTTATTTTTTTGCCATTACACACTTACTTTTTTACCCTAAGTAGTATTGTTGTTTAATCTTTAGGCATGTGAAGATATGAAAACAGAGACTTTAGATCTGCCATCCGAAGTGATAGGAGTCTGTGTGAAGAAAGAGAGAACTCTGGACCTGGACATCTACAATCAAGAAAAAGATCTCGACATCTTAAATGAAGTTTCTACCATTAAAGAGGAAGATCCTTATCATAAAGACTACCTCTGTAAGACATCAGGCCACTCTGGAGCTCAATAATGCACAAACTGATCTAGTGATCGCACTTTTTAGTGCACTCAAAGTACAATAAGGGTTTACTTGTGTTGGTAACTCAATCTCAGATAATTTACTTAACAGACTGTGACTAATTTTAATACATTCATCCATTGTCTGCACAGCTTAATCCTAATTAGGATCACAGGGACTAATTGTGATACACACTGCTCAAAAAAATTAAGGGCACACTTAAACAACACAATGTAACTCCAAGTCAATCACACTTCTGTGAAACCAAACTGTCCATTTAGGAAGCAACACTGATTGACAATCAATTTCACATGCTGTTGTGCAAATGGAATAGACAACAGGTGAAAATTATAGGCAATTAGCAAGACACCCCGAATAAAGGAGTGATTCTGCAGGTAGTGACCACAGACCACTTCTCAGTTCCTATGCTTTCTGGCTAATATTTTGGTCACTTTTAAATGCTGGCGGCACTTTCATTCTAGTGGTGGCATGAGACTGAGTCTACAACCCACACAAGTGGCTCAGGTTGGGCAGCTCATCCAGGATGGCACGTCAATGCGAGCTGTGGCAAGAAGGTTTGCTGTGACTGTCGGCATAGTGTCCAGAGCATAGAGGTGATGCAATGAGACAGGCCAGTACATCAGGAGACGTGAAGGAGGCCGTAGGAGGGCAGCAACCCAGCAGAAGGACCGCCACCTTCACCTTTGTGCAAGGAGGAACAGGAGGAGCATCGCCAGATGCAAATGTGCATGTTTCTGCTCAAATGGTCAGAAACAGACTCCATGAAGGTGGTATGAGGGCCCCACCTCCACAGATGGGGTTATGTTTACAGCCCAACACCAGGTTGGACAAGGTTGGCAAATGCGCCACTGGCACTCTGTGCTCTTCACAGACAGGTTCACACTGAGCACGTGTGACAGACGTGACAAAGTCTGGAGACGCCGTGGAGACCGTTCTGCTGCCTGCAACATCCTCCAGCATGACCGGTTTTGCAGTGGGTCAGTAATGGTGTGGGGTGGCATTTCTTTGGGGTTCCATACAGCCCACCATGTGCTTGACAGAGGTAGCCTAACTGCCATTAGGTACCGAGATGAGATTCTCAGACCCCTTGTGAGACCACATGCTGGTGCGGTTGGCACTGGGTTCCTCCTAATGCAAGACAATGCTAGACTTCATGTGGCTGGAGTGTGTCAGCAGTTCCTGCAAGACGAAAGCATTGATGAAATGGACTAGCCGCCCGTTCCCCAGACCTGAATCTAATTGAGCACATCTGGGGCATCATGTTTCCCTCCATCCACCAACACCACATTGCACCACAGACTGTCCAGGAGTTAGCGGATGCTTTAGTTCAGGTCTGAGAGGAGATCCCTCAGGAGACCATCCACCACCTCATCAGGAGCAGCCCAGGCGATATAGGGAGGTCATAAAGGCACGTGGAGGCCACACACACTACTAAGTCTCATTTTGACTTGTTTTAAGGACATTACATCAAAATTGGATCAGCCTGTAGTGTTTTTCCACTTTAATTTTGAGTGTGACTCCAAATCCAACCCTCCATGGGTTAGTAAATTTGATTTCCATTGATAGTTTTTGTGTGATTTTCTTGTCAGCATATTCAACTCTGTAAAGAACAAATTATTTAATAAGAATATTAATATAATATGCGTTATTGTAGTGTTGCCTTTCTTTTTTTGAGAAGTGTATTTTTTTTTTATTGGTAAAATGTGAACTTGCTGGGGTTTTTTTTGTTTATACAGCGTGTAATATAATAGTAATGAGTGAAACAAGTTTTTTGTTTGTTTTCTCCACTCACAGACTGTGAAGTTTGTAAAAACTACTTTTTTAACAAGTGTGAGCTTCACGGAGCGCCTCTCTATATCCTTGATAGTCCTGTACCCATGGGAGTTCCTGACCGAGCCAGACAAACTCTTCCTCCTGGACTAGAGATTCAGAAGTCCAATATTCCTGACCTAAGCCTAGGAGTGTTTAATAAAGGAGAGACCATTCCAGCTGGTGCACACTTTGGACCCTACCAGGGAGAGCTGGTAGACAGAGAGGAAGCTGTGAACAGTGGATACTCCTGGGTGGTGAGTTTGTTATACATTTATTGTAGTTTTGTTTAATTTGTGCTTTTTTTATATATTAAAAAAGCTTGTGGGGGGTTAAAGCCCAGCGTACGCCTTTCAAACATAATGCAAATGTGCATCGCGCTGAACAATACATGACTGCTCTCAGCCTTTGCAGTCTTGCTATGAACACTGCGCTATTCACTGGGCAGTTCATACAGTCGTTACGTTGTGTTTAGCCTGGAGGTGAGAGTGCTTGACTAGTCCTTTCGTACATGCAGTAATTAGCCTTCCAACCATAATACTCCTTGTATTGTATTGTAATTTTTCTTAGTCTGTTTAAAAAGTCTGTTGTTCACTATAGATTCCAGTATTATTATACTAGTACAAAGGTATAAAACCCCCCTGAAAATCATGCAAACCTTAATTGCAGTGAAAATGTCTAAAACAACCATTCCCACATTCCAGTTCATGCATGAAAAAAAAACAAAGATACAGAGGAAAAATAAACATTTGCATCTACTAGCATCCCTGTATGTGTATAAAACGGAATGTGCAGTCATTACTGTTTTAACTTTGTTTCAACTGTTATATCTTTGGTTTATTATTCAATACATGTTTTAGACATCACATTGTTCATGTTGTAAATTTTCCTGTTTTCCACGAACTTCAGAATCAACATTTTAAAATGTTTTTTTAAAGTGTCTTGAAAAAGTGTACTCTTGTGAAAATGATGAGCCACCCCTAAAGCAGCATAATTAACATGCCACATTCCTAACCTTTTTTAGCTTATAGAGGCTGTGCCCCTAGATCTTATGAACAAGAGATTTGTTATAAAGGAGAAGAGAAACTTCCCCGCCCTCGAAATAGGAGCTTTTACATCATAAGTTCCATTGCAGGAAGTGTTTCTATTTGCCATAATCATTTGAAGTCAGAAATAATAGACACTATACAATTGAAATGCTTGACCACGGCATAGATATAAAGTAATCAGAACAAAATACATAAAAATGTGAGGTTTTAATCAAGCTCCATGGAAAAATTAATTTTTGTAGTAATTAAAAGTGGTGTATTTTTTTTTTTTTTTACTAATTTCGCAATCCTCCCCATTGCACATAAAAATAAGACATTTTGGTCTTATTTTGTTCATCAGTTTGCAGTAAGATAAGTACACTAGCTCGTGTTTTACTGCCAAGTGTAGCACTTTGACATTTTCTTCAAATGTAAAAGTGCATTATGAATAAAATTATTTTATTATTACTTAGTATGATTTCTTAAAATAAAAAAATATTCTTAAATTTTCTTTCCAAGTGTAATTATCTTACTGCACTGGCAGATAAATTAACTTAATTTAAGTGGATTCAAGCTATAATCAAGAAGAATATTCTTAAAACAATATTAATAATTTTACACATTCTGTTCCTATATAGTATATTATTCCCCAAACAACACAAAAAAAAAAATTCAGAAGCTTGTGTTCTGTATTAATCTCTTACTTAACAGGGCCATTGCTGAGATTTTCATAACTGGAAAAGTTCTTATGAATAAGATTTTATTTAGTCACATTACAATTGGCTATCGTACTCATTCATTCATTTTCTGAACCGCTCATTCCTAACTAGGGTTGTGTGGAGGGTGGCACCCATCTCATCCGACTCTGGGCGAGGGCGGGGTACATCCTGGACAGCGCGCCAGGCCATCGCAGGGCCATCAGTCACACAACCATTCCCACTCACACTCGCACCTAGGGGTGATTTGGAACAGCCTACTGTGCATGTTTTTGGACTGTGGGAGGAAACCGGAGTACCCGGAGCAAACCCACG
>JBCNYG010000022.1:24604991-24616019 GCA_039654305.1 Porochilus rendahli | reverse complement strand
CTGGCGAGCTGTCCAGGGTGTACCCCGCCCTCGCCCAGAGTTGGCTGAGATGGGCGCCAGCCTCCCCACGACCCTAAATAGGAATAAGCGGTTCGGGAATGAATGAATAGGACTATATCACATACACCGTTGTGGTTGGTTATAAATAATAGCAGCTAAAAAAATTACGGTTCAGTCACCAACTAAAAAAATATTATGGCTAGTTGCTAAAGAATCGCCCCGAATGAGGTTGCGTCTTAAAGGAAAGTTTTGTTGTGGATTAAATGTTGACTATGAATTTTAAATATTCTTATTGCTTCCTTTTATTTTCATACAATTTTTAAAGGCATGAATATTAGCATCATTACATTATCATCATGTTTGTATAGAGCTGTTCTAATGAGTTCACCAGGAGACAGACAGCACTTCTCCAGGACATCTCCACATCTTGATCCCTCACAGGTAAAACTTAATGATATTTTGTTTTACAAAAAACAACGTAACGTTAAAGTTTATCCATTGTTTGTATTTGATTGCCTCATTTCATGACTATCCTTCAAGCAGCCTTGCTAATCATACAAAACCTCATAAAACATAATGAGAGGTGAAAAAGAAAATCTAAGTCTCTGCTAAAAAAATACAGTACTGTTATTTACTCCTTAGACATTTGAAGATGTGAAACCAGAGACTTCAGATGAATGGGCATCCGAAGTGATTGAAGTCTGTGTGAAAGAGGAGACGATGGAGCTGGACATATATGATCATGGAAACGTCCTTGACATGTCACCTGATGTTTCCACTATTAAAGAGGAAAATCCTGATAATAAAGACTACCTCTGTAAGATACCAGGCCACTCTGGAGTTCTCTAATACACTCACTGATCTAGTTATCATTCTGTCTAGTGCACTGAAAGTACAATAGGGGTTAATTATTTAATTTAAATTATTTACTCAAAGATTGTGACTAATTATGATAGTTTTTGTATTGGTAAAGTGTGAACTTGCAGGTCCTTCTGTTTAGAGGAGAAAGGGTAGTTGGTACAAAACTTTTCTTTGTTAAGTTGACATGAAGAGATATCAAGCAATGCCAACAGTAAGTGGGTTAATGAAAACTCCTATTATGCCTTATCACATGCTCAAAAGAAATTAGGATCAAAAGAATAATTTCTGAGAAGCAAATAATTTTTAAATTTCAGCTTATGTGTACCAATATGCCCCACTTTGGTACGGCACTTGTCTGCATGTAAAAAGTGTCCCAAATACAAACATGAGTGATTAAATAACATTAATAGATACAGACAAACTTTATTTTGCTAACATTACATTACAAACTGAAAAAAGTGAACAGAAAGGTGGTAAATAAGATAAAAAACCCCCACCTGTGTGGTGAAGGTTGAACTTCTGTGTTTATGCTTGATTATGCCAAGGTTTGCATTAAATATAGAAGCTACGAACATGACGGTTCAGTTCCACAATGTGCAGTAAAAGATGGCACAACTTGAACATGTTATGCAGACAAAAGATTCTTGTCATTAACTTCAGTATTACCTTGCCCCATACTGAGTTAGAGACAAAAAAAATCATTGCCTTGCAAACGTTCTTAATTTTCACTTCTGTCAAACTGTAAGATGACAGCTTAGATGCTATGTTTTACACCCATACTAAGTCATAATAAGAGTTAAAACTCAAAGGAATAAACATCCCCTTAGTTTAGATTGAGCAAAAGTTTAATAAATGAGGTCAGCACTCACCTTTAACCATGTGTTCAAACTTGTTGAAATCAACATGGCAGTGATCAGACCTAGAAGGACATCATGTGACCAGAGTGCAAAAGTTAAACACTTTTGACAGGTGTACCAGTTTGCCCCATTGTACCAACTAGCCCCACTCTCCCCTAAAGAAAGTCTTATATCATACATAGGAGAGAGAGAAATTATTTGTATGTTTTCTCCACCCCTAGTCTGTGAAGTCTGCAAATCCTTCTTCTTCAACAAGTGTGAGGTTCATGGAGCTCCTCTCTACATCGCTGATACTCCTGTTCCCGTGGGAGTTCCTGACCGAGCCAGACAAACGCTTCCACCTGGACTAGAGATTCAGAAGTCCATTATTCCCCATGCAGAGCTGGGAGTGTTTAATGAGGGAGAGACTATTCCAGTCGGTGCACACTTCGGGCCGTATCAGGGAGAGCTGGTAGACAAAGAGGAAGCCATGAACAGTGAATATTCCTGGGTGGTGAGTTTATTAATAACTCATTTGCCAAACCATCTAATCCTACTACTAGGGTTGCGGGGACTCTGGAGCCTGTTTCAGCTGACCGGTGGAGGCAATGTACACCATGAACAGCTTGCAATACCATCGCAGGGCAACACACATGCAACAATTCACACTCACTATATTCTTGTTATGCAAGGAACTCTAATATTGATTTCTTTTTGCCAATTGTTTGTCAAGACACTTTATTCACACATTCAGATGCATATGAGCAATCTGCTTGTAACTCTAAAGGGTATGAAAACACTTGAAGAAACAAGAGTTTACTTGTAAGGGCCTATTCTGCCAACGTTTAATATGGGTAAATTGTTTATAATTTTTTTAACTTAGGGTCTGACCTATTCCGAATCCTAATTATCATGATTAAACATCATTTAATGTGTTTATTTTATGTCAGATGGGTACATCAATGGGTGCATCAAAAACCTAAATCGTGAATAGTGGTTACAGTGCGCATGCACAAACAATCTTTCCCTGACCAGACAGGAGGAGCTCAGGATTTATTTTTTTTTTTTACCAATAAAATGATCACCTTTTATCCATTCTCAGTCCATAAGTTACATTTAAACAGATATATAGAATTTGTAGAACAGTTGTTTAACATTTACCGTTTTGATAAAACATGCACTGTAGTCAACATTGACTTCAAGGACAAAAATAGGTTTATAACATCACATTGCTTTGATCTCACTCAAGCAAAAAGAGTTTTTTTTGTCAACTATTTGATTTAAGTTGAAAAAACACATGTACAGCATAAAATATTGAAGATTGATGTCCAGTAGTAAATCCAAGTAAATGCTTCCTGTTATGAATTCTGCACTTACACTTTACAAACGCAACAAAAAACTAAAACAATTCTTTCAAAACATTTGCTGTCACAGCTTTATGAATAGTTTAGCAAAGGAACAAATAAAAACCATGACTCAATTCACTATTGTTTTCAAATAACTTGTGAGGGTAAAAAAAAGCCTTTTCAGACATCTGTCTGTTTTCTGCCATAAATGCAGAGCAGGAAACCAAGTGTGTGGGTTTAATGACCCTCAATTAAATGTAATCTTTTAATGTAAAAACCAGCACATATCTGAATGCAGTAATCATTGTACAATGATTGGTTAGGTTTATATTAATTAACGGACAGTAAGCAAATTCTGTGAATTTTTATGAATACCAGGTTTCTTGTGTTGAGCATTAACAAATCAAGCCCACTGAAACATTCATAAAACCATGACCATGGCTAAATAAATCTTACTTTTGATAAATAGCTTAAATCTGTAAAAAACCCTTTTAAATTATGAAATGCGTGTCTTCATTTTGGGGCAGCCATAGCCTAATGGTTAGAGAATCTGCTTTTGGATCGAAAGGTCACTGGTTTGATTCCTGAACCAGCAGGAAAAATGTGCGGTGGTGGGAAGAGACTGTCCCTTCCTCCACCTTCATGGCTGAAGTGCCCTTGATCAAGGCCGCTAACCCCTAACTGCCCTCCGTGCGCCCCCAATGTGTGTAGCAGCCCACTGCGCCGAGTGTGTGTGCTCACCGTTTATGTGTGTTTGCTTACTTTGGATGGGTTAAATGCAGAGGCAATAACTTCCCTTGCGGGATTGATACAGTATAGCGCACACTCACAAAAAGAGACAGAACTGATATTAACATTGCAGATTTTTGTAACGGTTTTGCCTTCATTATCCTTAACATGATATTTGCATTATCCATCATCCCCATTTCTGTGTACCACAATTAATTTGAATATTTTAATAGATTTAATGAAGAAATTCTATGTACAGGTGTGCAGGAATGGGCAGTGTGAAGAATACTTAGATGCCACAAGAGAAACCCATGCGAATTGGATGAGGTGAGGACTACACCAGTTGTTGGTTCATTGTTCAGTCATTGATTTTGCAGTTCAAACTTGGTTTGCTGGAAGGACTTTACTTCCTCCTGTCACAAATATATTGCCCATGTTTTATCTTGGCTGTAACGTTTTGACTTTTCTGACATTTTGCCTCGTTCTTTTAGGTATATCAATTGTGCCCGTGAGGATGAAGAAAAGAATCTTGTGGCATTTCAGTATCAAGGAGGAATTCTGTATCGCAGCTGTCAACCCATTTACCCCGGACAGGAGCTCTTGGTGTATTTTGAAGAGGAGTATGCCAAAGAACTCGGTCCTATGTTTCCCTGGCTCTGGAACAAAAAGTGCTCCATGAATGGTAAAGTCTGTCCATACACACTTCAGATCATTTTAATTTTATTCAGTTGTGTTTGTGGGGTAGCCCTGTAAAAACTAACATCAGCAGTGCAAAACTATCAGCAACACTTTTTGTCAATATTGATTTCTTTACAAGAACTCATAAACCCAAGAAAAGAAACATACCCACATTCTCTTAAATTAATATTTAAATAATATGTAATATATGGTGCATCAATGCAAATATTTTAATATTACTTTTGACAAATAAATAATCCACTTGCAAGAGCAGTTGGTATTGAGTAGTAGCTAGAAAGTTTTAAGCTGCCCATGCTAGCTTGGCTCCTGATTGGTAATAACTTGAACACAGAGTTGAATCCCTCAAGAGAGATAGTGTTGTTTAAGAAAATATGAAGGCTTTGATTCCAGAAGCTATTAATGCCAAATTTAAAAAATGTAAAACTTGCATTAATGTCAGACAATACTAATGTCTTGACATACATATTTTTTCAATATATTTGCAATATCAATACATTTTATTCTGTACATTCACTCCATAGTGCAATAAATGCAAGGGGTCATTCATGCAACCATGACATGTCCTTTAGACCAGTAATAGTCTGCCAGTGCTGTGATTTAATAGTGTCTTGTATTTTTGTATGGAATTTATTATGAAAAATGCATTTTTTCAACGAACCAGAAAAATCAGTGTCTTCTCCTTCCAGTTGGTGAGAAACACTGACCATCAAAGGACAGTCACGGCAAAGAAAAAGCAAAAAAACAAATTAATCATAGTGGTGGTAGGAAAATACTGTCGATTGTATATGTGCATATATCAGCTGAACACAGGAACTTCTGACATGCATCTTCCACTTCTGGAGATGTAACTTCAGGTATAACTAAACTTTGACTCATTCTGTGACTGTACAGCTGGAGAAGGCACTCTTTCTCCTCCTGACAATCTTTAAGGCAGCATCCACATGTAAAGAATGAAATGTGGACAGGAATGTATCTGTCAGATAATTTATTATTTTATTTAAAGACCTTGAGTTGTCAGGTATTATTCTGCACATGGCAAGTCATACCCTGAGATTAGGGCTAGTGCTCGTTAAGTTGAATAGAATAATGTGGAGAAGCACCTAATCATAGATCTTATCCTTGGATTCAGACCTCACACAACAAATTTAAATTACACTACATATGCCTGCATTGCATATGCAAAGTACTAGATGAGGATGATAATTTTTAAAATATTACTTATTATGAGGAATGCTTTGAGACAGCCATTTATATACTGCACAGTGACAAGCTCGATATTTTTATGATATTTTGGTACTGGAAGTACATAATGCAGTCATTATTTGTTTTAACACAATGCTTCTGCCTCACACACTTCTTGCCTAAGCATGTTACTCGCATCAACTTTAAAAGTATCTTTTTTTTTGAATACTGTAGGCAGGTGATGTTCATGAATAGAACACTGAAAGAATTTACATTTTTAACATTAGCACTTGACTGCTTTGAAAAATGCGCTGATTCGTAGATTCGATCGCGGGAAAATACCATTTTTGTAAATCATGTATTTTTGCAAAAACATAGAAATAAAAATGTCTTGGCTGGAGCATGGGGGTTGTACTCTGCGTAGAGTGATCACCAGCAAGTGCATTGCTGAGTATATGGGTGAAAATCTACTGTCTGATGCCTTGTGCTACAAAGTGGGATTACTGTCTTATATAAATTAAGCAGTAACTTTGTAATGTTGGAAGTAACTTCTGGAATAACTAGTTCTACAAAAGCTGAGAAGGGTTTTTGCAAGGTGTGTTTACACTACATGCCATCTCTGGTCGGAGCAGGTTATGTTCTTCTTTAACTTTGTGTTATCATCATAAACACCACACAGTTAATTAGATTGTCCAATAAATATTATCCTGTATGCATATTAGGACACTGAGCAAATGGTGAGAGGAGATTTAAAGAGAGTATAAGTCTGTTATTTTTCCTTGATGATCCTTATTAAAGATGTAGATCTTTAACCACGCAGGCAAAAATTTACATGATAATTCAATTACCATTACATCCATATTAATTGACTGAGATATTAGCATTAATCATACACGTCCAATCGAATAACAAAATGGGTTCTGGTGGTAACTTAATGTTTCAGTGTTATTCCGCCTGGTGAAACCCATAGTGTACCATTTGCGGTGAGCGAGATAGCATTCCACACATTCTCTGTTGTGTCATGACATCCTGATATCAGCGTAAGTGGTGTTGATGATTCTGTTTTCCAGGACTAGTTATGTTAAAAATAATTCGATGAGCATTGTCTAACATGCCACAATGTGGGGAAAGCAGTCTGCAGGGGTTAGTCCTGTTTAAAAAGAATTTGTATTTTAAAATGTTTTTTGTCAGTACTGAAATGAGTATAAAATAGCATGATACCAATTTTGACAAAGTCATGCAAGTTTATTAATCTTATTTGATGACAGGCCGATGTACACGCTTTCATGTACACTGGATTTCTGTGGCCCCAATGGGAATGCGTAATGTGCTAAGTAAGATGAGCAGTGTGGGTGAAGCGGGCAGGCAACAAACCTGTGAGACATCAATGAGCAAGACTTATTCAGCCAAAATAGCAATGGGAATCACCCAAGACATGAATTTGGTAACGAGAGATAAAGCAAAGTGTGTACAGCTGTTTCAGGAGTGCTGAAAACATAACTTTCCATGGGTAAAATATATGAATGGTGCTGTAACTTGTACTTGGTGCAAACAAATTTCTGACATTTCCAACTCTAACAATCATCTGGAAATTGGAGTCTAAGACAGCATGAGGAAGGGATTCTCTGGTAACCCACTGAAGTTCCAGGAAACACTGAAAGTGTAAAACCTGTCTGGATATTATAACAGTACCAGAAACTGCTCCCCAGATCCAGGCTTTCTCTTGCCAAGCAGCTCAGATGAGAAACATCATAAGTGGATCACATACTTTGTCAGCACTTCACACTTTGCCGAAAGAGTTTCTTCCATGCACGCTGTTTACTTATCTATTGAAGCTACAGCAGAAAAATGGTGAGGATGGTTTGAAGACTTTATCACAAAGCTAAAGGTTTCAAAAGTTCACTGAAGCATTGCAGAAGTTGCAGAAAAACAAATATTGTATATGATTTGAAGAAAACCATGCACATATCTACCATCTACTCTGTGTTTGCTATGCTGGATTTACTGAAGGAAATAGATCAGAGTAGATCAGATAGAACAGCTTGTGAAATCAGTTCAAAATTTTTTTTACCCTAATGCACTTTCTATATGACATTCAGGAAAGTTCTTTCTATTTATAGTAAGAACTTCCATCGTGTGGGCTGTTAATTACAGATGTGACTGAGAAGCTGGAAAAGGCGATGCTGATGCTTCTAGATGTAAAAGAAGCCCCTGGGCCCATGTATACTGAATATCTGCAGAACTATGACAGTAAAGTGGGTGGCCTAAGGTGTGGGCTTGAAGGAAGAATGTTTATTTATGTTTCTGGAGCAGAATGTTGTAAAGTTCTACAGAAAATGAAGGATTCATTGACCCATTCCCATGAGTATACAGTGGGGCAAAAAGGTATTTAGTCAGACACCAATTGTGTAAGTTCTCCCACTTAAAAGATGTCTCCAATTTTGTCTTAAACGATGTCTTCAACCTCCTCCTAAGAGAGGTCTCCAATTTTTATTACAGGTACACTTCAACTATGAGAGACAGAATGGAGGGAAAGAATCCAGGAAATTACATTGTAGGATTTTTTATTAATTAATTGGTAAATTCCTTGGTAAAATAAGCATTTGGTCACCTACAAACAAGCAAGATTTCTGGCTCTCACAGACCTGCAACTTCTTTAAGAGGCTCCTCTGTCCTCCACTCATTACCTGTATTAATGGCACCTGTTTGAACTCGTTATCAATATAAAAGACACCTGTCCACAAACTCAAACAGTCCACAAACTCAGACAGAGACCTGGGACTATCAATAACACACTACATTGCCAGGGACTCAAATCCTGCACTACCAGACGTGTCCCCCTGCTTAAGCCAGTACATGTCAAGGTCCGTCTGAAGTTTGCTAGAGAGCATTTGGATGATCCAGAAGAGGAATGGGAGAATGACATATTGTCAGATGAAACCAAAATAGAACCTATAGGTAAAAACTTAACTTGTGTTTGGAGGAGAAAGAATGCAATGCAAAGAACACCATATCTACTGTGAAGCATGGGGGTGGAAACATCATGCTTTGGCACTGTTTTTCTGCAAAGGGACCAGGACGACTGATCATGAGATCAGTATGTATCATGAGATTTTGAGTGAAAACCTCCTTCCATCAGATGAATCTTGGCTGGTTGTTTCTTGGCTGGAGAAAGAATGTTGCAAGAAAGAAAGTCACAAGAAAGTTGCATCTTGTGAAGACTTATAGAAAACTTTGAACTCTGTCATTGGCAACAAAGGGTATGTAACAAAGTGTTGAGATGAACTTTTGTTATTGACCAAGTACTTATTTTCCACCATAATTTGCAAATAAATTCTTTAAAAAAATCAGACAATGTGATTTTCTTGATTTTCTTATTTTGTCTCATTGTTGAGGTATACCTATGATGAAAATTGGAGACGTTTCTCATCTTTTAAGTGGGACAACTTACACAATTGGTGGCTGACTGAATACTTTTTTGCCCCAGTCTACTGGCAAAAGGTTTGCATCACTGCAGAAGCGTCCAGAGTCCTCTTTTCAAGTGTTCAGTCCAAATGATTTGCCATTTGTAAAGTTTTCACTTATTTTGAGTGGCAGACGAGTTTGAAGGACTTTTCAATCATTTTAGCAGATTGCTTCCTTGTCATGATATAATTATTAGATCCTTGATGAATGGTTGAAAATGAAATTTGCTGTGTATAGAAAGATGACAGACATGCCTACAACTGATGTTTTAGCCTTTTTGGTGAGAGAAAAGCACAAGAATGTATCCTTGATTTGCCCTTATCCGTGATCCACAGCAAAGGTTGGGAAAGGGTTCAGCACCGTGTACCAAATCAAGCAGGACTATGACACTGCTCTCAGACAAGACGCCTTGTCAATTTTGATGAGACTTAGGCTGCAAACTCCAGACATTAAAGATTTTGATACAGTGTGCCACTTTTGCTTGGGGAAAATGGAGCAAGAAAGCATGCAGTGAAGTTCAAATTAACTTATGTGCAGTAGAGCTGCAGCATATTTGACACCACATACCACATATTTGGACTTTTCGCTGCTTTGAAAAAGACTTGCCATTTATGATGTACATTTAAATTTACCATTTTGGTGCAGTTGAGTTGTATTACCTTAATAAACCAATATATTCAATACTGTTTGGTTTACTTAAGATTCTTTTTGAGTGCGTTTTAGCGGAACTCCTTAGCGGAGCATCATAGTTATTGAACATGACTTGGATGGCTGTACCATGTCCTGTCTGGTGTCCGTGCATGAACACCACATTGGGTTCTTAGTAGCCACTTTAATAAGCTGCAACACCAGGCCAGAAACAAATAAGCCAGCAATAAGAAAACAAAATTAAGCTCTTAGTCCCTCAATTACCAGAACACTCAGAAGCACATAAATGTTGATAACATAAACTAGCAAACAGAAGCCATTAATACCATACCTTGCGGCCAATCGTGGCCTAAACAAGACACTAGACTTTTTTATTGCACTGATTCTAGTTCTAGAAATGCATAATTTATGTCATTACCACAGGACACACTGGGAGATGTAGTCCTGAATCAGTGTTGCTTCTGCCTCTGTTTGGACGAGGTCCTCACAACCAGTGCATCACACAAAGACTGGGACCGGAAATGACAGGCTGTGAAAAGCAAGCCCAAGCTCAGATGCCTATCAAAGACATCTTTCAAGAGCTTCACTTTTAGACAATGGTCAAATCTATATTTATATAGCAATGTTATGGTTTTGATGCTTACAGGTCAAACAAAAATCTTTTCCCCACCAATAATAAAACCTGGAAAACAATTCTGAACAAGTAGAATTATCCATCGGTCAAGTGTTATTTGGATGTTGCTATAGCATTTTTTCACTAAAGCATTTTTTTAAGTTCCTGGTTGGCTTTAATTGTTGATAATGTTGAAGTTATCACAAATACATGGTTTGGATACACTAAAACGTAATGATTTGTAACCAAGTAATGCTCTGCATTGTAATTGTTAGTTGACTTTTGAATAATGTTGAGCACTTTAGCTATCTTCAATGTGAGGCATTCAAAAAGTGATTGTTGTGTTGTGTTGAGTGCTGTTGGATTAGTAAGACAGAAATGTGGCATTCTGTGTTCAGTGTTTGTACCACGTTTTCCTTATCCTTACGTTGCCATATACTCCAGCTATTCTGGAAGAACACGAAGAACACATATCCTAGGCATACCTCAGGGTGTATATACAGTGAGAGTAAAAAGTATTTGATCCCTTGCGGATTTTGTTAGTTTGCCTATTAATAAAGACATGATCATTCCATACTTTTAATGGTAGATGTATTCTAACATGGAGAGACAGAATATCAAAAACAAAATCCAGAAAATAACTATAAAG
>JBCNYG010000022.1:24565510-24577176 GCA_039654305.1 Porochilus rendahli | reverse complement strand
TTATAACTGTCCCGCACTGTAGTGTAACAGTGGTCTAGTGTCCTTTCGCCCCTGGTGGGGCAGCTGATGTGCTGATAGAAGTTTGGCGCTGCGCGTTTGAGGTTGGCACTGTTAAAATCCCCCGCCACAATAAGCGCAGCGTCCCGGTGTTGAGTCTGGTGCTGTGTGAGTGCCTCATGCAGCTCGCATAAAGCAGTGTCCGTGTCCGCCTGAGGTTCCCATGAATGTGGTATGAGGGCCCGACGTCCACAGGTGGGGGTTGCGCTTACAGCCCAACACCGTGCAGGATGTTTGGCATTTGCCAGAGAACACCAAGATTAGCAAATTCACCACTGGCCTGTTCCCCAGATCTGAATCCAATTGAGCACATATGGGACATCATGTCTTGCTCCATCCATCAACACCACATTGCACCACAGACTGTCCAGGAGTCTGGGAGGAGATCCCTTAGGAAACCATCCACCACCTCATCAGGAGCATGCCCAGGCATTGTAGGGAGGTCATACAGGCACGTGAAGGCCACACACACTGTTGAGCCTTATTCTGACTTGTTTTAAGAACAAACCTGTAGTGTGTTTTTCCACTTTAATTTTGTGTGTGACTCCAAATACAGACCTCCATAGGTTAATAAATTTGATTTTTATTAATCATTTTTGTGTCAGCACATTCAACTATGTAAATAACAAAGTATTTAATAAGAATATTTCATTTGTTTAGATCTAGAATGTGTTATTTTAGTGTTCCCTTTCTGCTTTTGAGCAGTGTGCATTCCACAATGTTCTGCTAAAAGTTGTAACAGAGGGAGAAATCTCCAACCAGCAGCATTACCCCAGCACGGGACACACACAGTAGATAAGAAACTATTCACTGTTTTATTGTATGACAGCAAAGATTTCATCTCATGCATTGCGTTCTGAAAGTTCTTCAGCTGCCCCACTTTAGTTTCACACTATTTACTATTTAATACAGAGAAACTGACAAAAACACTGACGTTTTATTTTATACAAACTTTTATTAAATGTGTACAAAGAGGTTCTAACATAACCCAGACTGATTGCTGGTGCCTTCGGTGATCATACATATGTAAGAAATATAGCACATTTTATATTCTATTAAATTTTACAGATGGAAAGCTCTGCGTTGCTTACAGGGTCTGAGTTACTTTCAGGGTCTGTGTCGCTCTATGGTTCTATGTTGCTCTGTGGTTTTATGTTGCTCTATGGTTCTGTGTTGCTCTGTGGTTCTATGTTGCTCTGTGGTTCTGTGTTGCTCTCAGGTTCTGTGTTGCTCTGTGGTTCTGTGTTGCTCTCAGGTTCTATGTTGCTCTGCGGTTCTGTGCTGCTCTTTGGTTTTGTGGTGCTCTATGGTTCTGTGTTGCTCTGTTGTTCTGTGTTGCTCTATGTTTCTGTGGTTCTGTACTGATCTATGGTCCTGTGTTTCTTTGCAGATATGTGCTGCTCTGTGGTTGTGTGTTGGTCTGTGGTTCTGAGCTGCTCTGTGGTTCTATGTCGCTCTCTGGTTCTGTTTCGCTCTGGTTCTTTGTTGCTCTGTGGTTCTATATTGCTATGTGGTTCTATGTTGCCATGTGGTTTTATGTTGCTCTGTGGTTCTATGTATGTTGCTGCAGTTCACAAATGTGCGCTTGGTTCTAGTAAGTTATTCCCTTTGGCGTGAGTTATATATTGTTGATTACTTACAGAAATTAAAGTAATATTGAAGTAAAATAAAGTGATAGGATGATAGTCATTACATTTACATAGACAGGAACTTCCAAATAGGGCTAATGCCAGGATTTAATCTCATGTTAGACAGAACTTGTGTGTGTCCTAAAACTGGGAAAAGGTACATTAAATTAAATTAGAATTAGAATTTCTCCACTAATGGTATAGTAACTAATGTCATGACATGAGTAATGTTATTAGTAGTATTAACATAAACATGTCTTTCAGGTAACGTAACATAATGTTAGGCCTCATTATACAACACCACGGATCTGAAATTATACATGTCAGTTGGTGCCACACAAAAAGTCTGCAAATGTGTTTCTTCGGTCCACCAGTCAATAATTTATTCATTTGCATTTGGAATTATTTCCTGTTTATTTAAAATTATAATTAACATTGTGACAAAGCAGTTTACAAAGTAAAAAAAAACAAATTGGTAAGGAGTTTAAACATTTCTCCATAAACACTACATGTCTGTAATGAAAAAGCCCACCGTGACAGGAGAAGGAAAAGCTCCCTCAGACAACACAAGGAAGAAATCGTCAGAGGAACCAGACTCAGAAGGGAAACCCTTCCACATTTGGGTGAAACCAGATAAAAATACAGAATTGAACCATCTTTTCTAGGCCTCATCAGTTCCTGGTGTTGATGTGTGAAAGACCAAGCAGATTCGATCACTTACCAATTGAGTAATTTAATGAAATAAATCACACTAATTACAATCATGTAATAATTACAATCTGTGCTCATCTCCGTTTGTCTTGGCACCAGTACACCATGGGCCACTTGGGTGAAGAGAGGAGCTGAGCTGTCAACTGATCACCACATGGTGAGAGCAGGCTCCGATGGAGGTGGAGGCACTTCGAAGACCTCCTCAAACCCACCAACATGCCCTCTGTGGAAGAGGAAGAGTCTGGGTATTCAGAGGGGGTCTGCCCATCACTGGGGATTAGGTTGCCGAAGTAGATAGAAAGCTCCTCAGTGGCTGGGTTCCAGGGGTGGATGAGATCTGCCCTGAGTAACTCAAGGATCTGGATGTTGTAGGACTATCTTGGTTGACAACGTGGCCATTAGGGGCCATACCTCTGGAGTGGTAGTTCCCCTTTTTAAAAAAGTGCTTTGTGGTGCTTAGAAAGGCTTTCGCGTTGAGGGGTTCTGGTTTCATGGCCATAGGGTCTCATCTCTGCTTTTTGATTTTTTGACTTCCAAGTTCGAGGTTTCAAGCTTACTGATGTTCTCATTAAAACTTAATCCTACTATTAGGGTTGCGGGGAGAATCTCAGCAGACTCTGAGTGAAGGTGGGGAATACTCTGACTAGTTTACTAGACTATCACACATAACCAAAACTTTATTATTTACATGCTATTGATCTTGTGTTCTTGTTTTCATCATTTTAATGTGTTATTCTTTCTTTTGTTTGGATTATTCCTTGCTGCCTGCCTCCATTCTTTGTTGATATATTTTCCCAACACTAATTAAACAAAAGCCAGTATTGTTTAAGAGCTCTTTAATCAGCACTAACACCAGCTTTGGAGCTGAATATATTCAACAAGACATCCAGAGAAAAACACCAATGTAAGAAGCATGTTCTGTTGTTATATAAGTGGGTAACGCAGGTGTGCTTTCATTTGTAAATATGATGAAGTGTTGTAGTAAATATTTGTATAGAGATATTAATATACAGGAACAAGGTGAAATAAAGGTGTGCTGGATTTGCACTCCCACACTATGTTCCACATTACACCCCTATTTTTCACAATGAATCTGGAGCAGGAGACGACACACTAACATAGATTAAAGCATTTTAACTAGACATCTTTTAAAATAGAAACCTACCATTACTGTACCATGCACTGGGGTACATCCTCAACAACCCCTTACACTATCTCAGTGCCCACACTCACACTTCACTTCACACTTAGACCAAGGGGCAATTTGGATCAGCCAATTAGCCCTAATGTGCATGTTTTTGGTTTGTGTCAGGAAACCTATGCAAGCACAGGGTGAACATGCAGACTCCATACAGAAACACCTTTGCTGAGCCTGGGACTCAAACGAAAGACCTTCTTGCTGAGAGCTAACCTCTACACCACCATGTTGCCCACATCCTTTCTACTCTTAAACCAACAGAAACAATATGAAATTTTCTGAACTTTCACTTCTGGGACCCAGCGATCCCCATCCTATCTGCTCACTCTGTTTTCACTTCTGTGACTATTTTTTATTGTTGTAGTTTTTTTTCTTCTTTCCTCACAAATGTGATAAATAATTATTTTAATAAAAACACACATACTTAACATTCATCTCTAAGAACCCTGTGCATTCTCTAACTTCTTACCCACATGTATAAAATATCCAGAAGTAATTTTGCTCATGTTATCAGGTGTTCATTCACGGGGAACCTGTGACATGCAAAGTGACGGATAACCCAGTGGTAGGTAGCAATTACCAACACACACCATTTCATACACAGAAGGCAGTGAATCTGAAATTGGCTAGATATTTCTGGATAAATGAAAACCTCAGATGTTCCCTCTTGTCCTGCGCTTATCTTCTCTCCTCCCATGCATTGTAATGATTTACAATTTACCGCATTTATTCCCATCCAGATATTAGTTCATTTCTCATGTTAAATTAATGAGGGAAGAACTGATCCACTCCATAAAGTCTTCTCCAGCATATCCCAAAAACTTTCATTATGGTTAAGGTCAGGACCCTAAGGTGCCAATAAATATGTCGAAATTATTCCTCATGCTCCCTAAACCTTAATTTCTGAACTGCTTATTCCTATTTAGGGTCACAGGAAGGCTGGCGCCCATCTCAGCCGTCTCTGCGTAAACCCTGGACAGCTCGCCAGGCCATCGCAGGGCCATCAGTCACACAACCATCCACAGTCACACTCACACCTAGGAGTGATTTGGAACAGCCAATTAGCCTACTGTGCACGTTTTTGGACTGTGGGAGGAAACCGGAGTACCCGGAGGAAACCCACGCAAGCACAGTGATGACATGCAAACTCCACACAGAAACGCCCGAGCTAGGAATCAAACCCAAGACCTTCTTGCTGTGAGGCGGACATGCTAACCACTACGCCACCGTTATTTTAATAATTATTATTAATAAACATTTTTATTATTATTATTGTTATTTAAAGTTATTTCATTGTTTTACCTTCAGTAAAATCAAGACATGAAAATGCACGATATATCATGACAAAATCTTCTATTCATAGCCTACATGGTTAAACCACATCAAACAATGAAATAACACCAAAAGAAATGAGTATAATATATCAGTAATAACATTTCCAGTTAATGTTATTGTAATCTTTTGTTTCAATAATATTTGTTGTTTAGTTGTAACCAATATTAATGAGTTGTCTGTAACATTACTCAAAAACATTTAATTTATAAAATTTAAAAATTAACAATTTAATATAAATGTATATAGTATATAACATAAATATACATATATGCTATAAATAATCGCCTGTTGTTATGATGTTGTCATTAATCCTTAAACATTTTGTGTGGGAATGAATCTGCATCATGGATTGTCAGTAACATTAGTGACTTTAGCAACAAAACAAAGGAAGAGTCCTTTAAAAATCATGTCAATAAGAAATGGGGTAATTTGTTAAACAAAGAGAATTTAAAGATTTATTCTTTTTTATCTGTCACCCTCGCCTTCGTGGATAATCACACGGATTCTGTAGTAATTTTGTTTCAGAGAAGTCAAAAATTCTGTACTGCATCCAGGACTCTTATTCACAATATACTCAAACCAAACCTTCGTTTCAAAACCCTCAGCACTGTTCGTATTCTTTCATTAATATTCAGAATTATATAATTATAACTCGGTTCATAAAGAGCATGGGTTCCCTTTTGGAGCCAATTTATAATTAAATGGATATAATTTAATGAATAAATTAATTAAGCTGTACTGTGACCCATACATGACCTTGATAAAGCATTATCAAATCAGGATTATTTTTGTTTTGCATACAGAGAATTGCTTGTGTTTATTCAGAATTCAGTCCAATAAACTTTACAAGGAATGTTTTTATTATGAGCAACATTTCAAGTTGGGTTATCTTCAAACTCGGATTGTGTTCTCGCCAACACATACGTATTGTTGTACAAAAGTACAATATTTTTAATTTTAATGTAATCCTATAGGGTCTTCAACCTTTGAAATGAGTGCAAATGAAATGTAGACTGAGCGTGCATTGGTGAGGCCCCTGTGGTTTCCTTTCCCGCTTATCTTCTATGCTGCTGCATTGACAGGCTTAGCAAAAAGTTATTTTCGACATGACACAGATTGTATCAGTCCAGCAGTTCAGTTCACGCTGCAACATAACATGATTACTTATTTACTTGTTTTCACTACATCAAAACCCACTTCCCTCGCTCGGATCAAAGTGTCCATGTCACTTTTCTTGAAAACAAAAAGAAATGTCATGTCATGGCACTTCCAAGGTATGAAAGTGCTTTACGTCTGTATTGAGTTTTACTAAAAACTATATGACTTATTCTGTGAGTATTGATTAGTAAAAAGAAAATGAGGTCATAATTAGCATTAGCATGCCACCTAATCCTCCAAAAAATTCCCCAAAAGGCAGGTTTTATTCAGCTGATTATGTTTTACTTTTACTCTTTAACCTATCTTTATTCCATATCTCATAGAGCATCTAGAAAAATGCAAATAAGAATTTCCGGGTAGTTTTTTTTTTTTTCTTCTAGGGCGAAATAGTCTAACTAAGCCACCAGAACATGACCTACTAAAACCTATGGAAAGCAAAATAATTACAAAAAAGGAATAAATAAATAAATAAATAAATAAATAAATAAATAAATAAACAAACAAACAAACAAATAAATAATAATAATAATAATAATAATAATAATAATAATAATAATAATAATAATAATAATAAAAGACCTAAAAGTTCTGCAGAATTCTGGATTCTGACTTGATGATACATTTTCTATTCAGTATCATTTCTATTTTACATAGAGACAACACACAGTAACTTATACAAGCCTTAACATTAAAACCATTATGACCACTGACAGATGACATGAATAACATTAATGATTTCGTTAATGTGCCACCTGCCAAGGAGTGAAATGTATTATGCAAATACTGAACAGTCACTTCTGGAATTTGGAGTTGGAAGCAGGAAAAATTATCAATTGTAAGGATCTGAGTGACTTTGAATTGAGGCACCACATTGTAATGCTAAATGACTAGGTCTATTTATCTCCAAAATGGCAGGTCTTGTGGGGTGTTCCTGGTTTGAGGTAGTAAGTACAGACCAAAGGTGTATAAGATAGGGCAACCAGTAAACCAATAAGAGTGTCATGGCTGCTCAAGGCTGACTGATGCATGTGGGAAAACTAGCAAAGGCTAGTACATCTGGTCTGATCCCACAGAAGAGCTACTGTAGCACAAACTGCTGAAACTGTTAATGCTGGATATATTAGAAAGGACTCAGGACACACAGTCTATTGTAGTTTGCTGTGTATTAGACTATCTAGATACAGACCAGTGATGTGGTATTAATGTTATGGCCAATCGATATATCTTAAAAGGAAAATAAGCCCAAAGCTTAATAAAAGCTTGCCTGAATAGTTTATGTCTGTTTCTATTGAAATTTTCTGTTTTCGTAAATGTATTTCTCTATTATTTGTGCAATATGGATAAGTGCAATGCTTAGGTGTATCTTGTTTCCTTACTTTCATCATTGCCACCAGTGCTTACCCTTCTTGTACACTGTCTTTATACTATGCATGATATTTGCACTTAGGTAACAAGGCACAAGGTAAGCTGCAAGTAAGGTAAGGTAAGATAAATGGCTTTTATTATCCATTAATTACTTTAACTTTGACTCAATCATCTCAACACTAATGAATATATATATTCACTTAAATAACACATATATATATAACACTGAAATAACACAATGTAACTCCAAGTCAATCACACTTCTGTGAAATCAAACTGTCCACTTAGGAAGCAACACTGATTGACAATCAAGTTCACATGCTGTTGTGCAAATGGAATAAACAACAGGTGGAATTTATAAGCAATTAGCAAGACACACCGAATAAAGGAGTGGTTCTGCAGGTGGTGACCACAGACCACTTCATAGTTCCTATGCTTTCTGGCTGAGGTTTTGGTCACTTTTGAATGCTGGTGGTGCTTTCACTCTAGTGGTAGCATGAGACGGAGTCAAATGTACATGTGTCTGCTCAAACGGTAAGAAACAGACTCCATGAAGGTCATATGAAGGCCCGATGTCCACGGGTGGGGGTTGTGCTTACAGGCCAACACTGTGAAGGATGTCTGGCATTTGCAAGAGAACACCAAGATTGGCAAATTCGCCACTGGCGCCCTGTGCTCTTCACAGATGAAAGCAGGTTCACACTGCACACACGTGACAGACGTGACAGAGCATGACCAGTTTGGCAGTGGTCAGTAATGGTGTTGGATGGAATTTCTTTGGGGGGGGCCACACAGCCCTCCATGTGCTTGCCAGAGGTAGCCTGACTGCCATTAGGTACCGATATGAGATCCTCAGACCCCTTGTAAGACCATATGCTGGTACGGCTGGCCCTGGGTTCCTCCTAATGCAAGACAATGCTAGACCTCATGTGGCTGGAGCATGTCAGCAGTTCCTGCACGATGAAGGCAACAATGCTATGGACTGGACATCTGGAATATAATGTCTCACTCCATCCACCAACACCATATAATATATAATTATCATTAATTTATTATTATGTGTATATAAATATTGGTTAAACAATTTGGTTGATTATATGTTAGAAAAGCAGTGACAAAAAATGGATGGACAGATGACAGATAGCTTCTTCATTAACATGCTATACTGGAACGCTAAATTGGCTTTAAAAGACATCATTAGCTATACAGCACAAGCTCTGCTCATGTGGCAGGCACATCTCACCTGTCCTGCTTCAATTATGGCTAAAACATGGAAAAATAAACTATATATTCTTGATTCAAGTTGTATATTTATGTTTCCATTTAGAATATGATAAAACTCTTCTATTCAACTTTTCTATGCTGAATTATT
This sequence comes from Porochilus rendahli, assembly GCA_039654305.1. Classification (NCBI taxonomy): domain Eukaryota; kingdom Metazoa; phylum Chordata; class Actinopteri; order Siluriformes; family Plotosidae; genus Porochilus; species Porochilus rendahli. The sequence goes on along the minus strand of JBCNYG010000022.1, from coordinate 24,568,352 downwards.
GTTTATTATTACTTGTAACTCTTTTTTTTATTTTCAGACTGGCTTGATTATAATTTGAGCTAAATATGATGTGTCATTAACTGAAACGCTTAAACTTGTAGTCATCATGAATTCTGGGTTATGCTTTTCACGCGCTGTTCATTGAAAACATTGAAATGTCAGTGCAGAGAAAAAGTTGTTTAACTGTCATCCTCAGATGTGGCGATGTGTGGTTCAGCGGGCGTGTAGGAGTGACCTCTCGATTTTATCATCACACATTTCTTAATTCACGGGAAACTTGAATGAAGAGAGAGATCTCAATTACCGTCATGTCATTTATGACTTGTTCTCACAGTATAGTCTGGGAGCACAGAGGTCTGGGGAAAGACCATCAGTGCTCAGTAAATGGCTTGTTTACACTTTTATGAACATATTGCGATTTTATACATTATTTATACATTACTTCAATGAATTTAATTAAAATAGATTAAAATGAAACCAATTTCTGGAAGTTCCTCATTTAGGATTCAAAGTAAATAACCAAAACTTATTATCAAAAATGCCACGACATGTTACGAATCTAGGTGTTAATCTACTCTGCTGTTGAATTATCTCTGCCTATTAGTCAGAAGTTACTGAATAATTTTCTGTGGTAGTCGTGCAGGTGCAAATTACAGTTTTTTAATAATGCCGTTGTTATCATGAGTATGTTATTGTTGCTTTAGTAACAGCATATTTAAAGGGACTTGTATTTCTGTCGTAGTTTTGTTTAAAATAGATGTTTTGTTAAACATTTAGGGAAATTCTCTCTCCCGAGATGCTCCTGTTTACACAAACCTCAGATCTTCCACAACATTAAATATAACTAGAAACAAATAAAATAAATACTGTGACATTTCATATTCCTTGATCAGCTTTATATGTTTGGTTTTCAGGATGGTACTTTTACCTTCATCAAACTTGGTGTGGGAACTACTCTACTTGAGTGGCAAAGATGGATAGGTTTTGGAATGTTTTAAACCTCATGATCAGATCAAGGTCACAAAAGTTTTGAGATGGAGCACTTATAACTTGGAAAAGAGAGCTAATAGACATGCTGTTACTCTGCAATACTATTCGAAAACCATACATGGACTTTCAAATAAGACAGTTTCCTTTGACCTTGAGTGAAATTCAAAAGTCAAATCCCAGCCATTTTGTACTTCAAACAAGAGAGTGTCTTATTAATTATTAATTTGGTCATGTCCATCGATTGTATATTATATTGTATATTGTATATATTCTATATATTGTATTTTAAATATTATCTTGAATCATATTTCTTCTCCCAGGCCTTTGGGACCTCCTGAGGATTTTATCTATTTTGGTTTTATGGTTTCTTATTTTTGTATTTATTTATCTATTGTTTTTATGTTTGTTTCTATAGTATGTACTATAGAACATGTTGTAAAACAAGCACATGTGTGTGAAAGGAAGTGCATATGATTTGTAGATGTGCACAGTTTTATTCTATTCAGATGTTCACTAGTTTATATCGATTTCTTTCCATTAACTTGTCTAATATGAACCGGAGGACTGCCATCCTATTCGTGTGATTTCATACTCACACAAGAGTAAAACAGCAGCCTTTTAAACTTTTTTAAGCTTTATTAAAGGCTAATGTAATCAATTGGATTTTACAAATATTGGTTTAAAAGCACCAGATGATAAAAAAAGAGTTTGGAAGACTTGCCTTTAATTTCATTTAAAAGTGCTTAATATTCAAATAGATTCCTTAGTTTAGCAATTAATTAATAAATATGCAGTCATTCCTGTGTAGCTTATCCATGTGGCTGATGAAATCTGAAAAGATGAATCAGCCAGAAAATGAAACGTGTTAAACAACTCATGTCACAACATACTGTAATAACATGATAATCTGATCATCTGATAGCTGTGGAAAAGAGTTGCTCCTGAAAATAAAAATATGTGTGTCTGTATGTTCAAAAATGATTAAATGAGCTGTAAATGTTACTGTGCACACTGCGTATTTTAATAAAAGAGCATAAGGCATAAATTAGACAACAATACATTTGTTTGTTGTTTGTTTGTAAACAAAATCATGACAACATCTATGCATTCATTTTTTATTTTTTTTATTTTGAAGTGTATAAGTCAAAGGTCAAGGTCCGAGTAACGTCAAAAAGTTGTGGAGACGGATGCTGAAAGACATGCTGTTATTATGGAACAGTAATATTCAGTTCAATTCAGTTTATTTGTATAGTGCTTTTTACAACTGACATTGTCACAAAGCAGCATTACATAGTAAATTTTTTCTCTACAACCCCCTAAGGTTAAACCTAAGGTTGTTAGGTGTTCTTATAACAGTGTAATGGTAAAAGAAGAGTTTGTGTGTTTTAATAAACAGCAAATTACTTAAGATTTTTATTTTTTTAAGATTCTTTCCCAACAAAGTTATTGTTTAATTGTTTTTTGATATTTTCTGTGACTGAAAGTTTTCTCGGTTAACCCCTGTGGTACTTTTTAAAATGGTGATTATTTGTGGGACAGATATTATCTATACCTTGGAGTTCATATTGAAAATAAACTAGACGGGGTTAAGAACACCACTGCACTTTACAAAAAGGGCCAGAGCCGTCTCTATTTTTTGTGGCGGCTAAGGTCCTTTAACATCTGCTGATGTTTTTTTCCATGTTTGAGGTGTCTGTTGTGGCCAGCAACATCCTCTATGCCGTTGCATGCAGGGACAGCAGGCTGAGGGTTGCAGACACAAACACACTGATCTGCAAGGCCAGTAACATTGTGGGGATTGAGCTGGTCTCTTTGACGGTAGTGTCGGAGAGGAGAATGTTGCCAAAATAAA
>JBCNYG010000022.1:24511706-24528710 GCA_039654305.1 Porochilus rendahli | reverse complement strand
AGCTTCACACTTGATTTTTCGTAAATCTCTGGAAGTTAATTTGCGTCTTTTTTCTCTCAACACTTTCTTTCGACCCTCTTGACCTTTTGCAAGAAAACGTTAGATAGTTCTATGATCAGTATCAGAATACTTTATTGATCCCTGAGAAAATTGGATGCATGCAGTTATTTGCAGTTTTTGCCTTTTCACAGTCAGTCAAACTTCTTTTTTTGGCCCATTTTGCCTGAAGAAAACAATCTGCCTAATAATTATGCACAGCTTGATATAAGGTGTTAACCTTCTTAGGCCCTTCCTCATCATACATATAAACATCACCTGATATGCTCAAATCCAATAAGCAGTCAAGTTTAAACAGCTTGGAGTTGGGAAATATGCATAAAAAGTATGATGTGGTCAAAATACTCACTTGCATAATAATTGTGCACGCAGTGTAGCTGAACAACTGAAACTGAATAAAAGACTTTTCAAGATCTTCTGTAAAATGAAATTCTACAGAAATACACATGCAGCAGCAGTGAGAACCCATTGATAGTGGGACTTGAATGCCCTACCTTAGGATCAGTAATCCAGCAGCCTACCACCGGGCCACCACTGCCCGCTATAACCAATATTTATAAGTTAAAGAGGCGGTTTGTTTATTATTGGACTATAATTATGATTCTTAACTGTAATATTTGACAAAAAGTTTATCATATAAGAGAAATAAAACACTTGGATATGTGCTGTATTAGATAAGCTCTGGTGCAGTCACATTGTTGATTAGTTTTCTATAAGAGTGCAGTTTATTTATCAGTGTGGTTTATTTCCAAGGTATCTCTTGTTTAAAGTTCCGTACCACGGTTTCATCTTGGCTGGTGGATTAGATTAGATTTTGCATATGTCGAACAATCCGGGTTCTCTGTGCTCTGTTTGCAAAGCGTTCAATTTTACTGAAGTCTCAGATTGAGCGTGAACCGCTGTATATTATAAAAGTTGTAATTTTTATCTCCTGTTGGCCCTTAAAGTGGCGTAGAGGAATTGCAGCGTCAAATGTTTATCCAGTGACCTTGTTTAAAAACCTTCCTGCTCACATTCCTGTGGCTTACACTGAACCCTGTGGTCACATGTGACTGTAGAAGCACAGCAGCGAGAGGGCCATCTCAGGAACACTCTGCAGAACGGATTTATTCAGGCATATGCTCTCTCTTGCGCTCTCTCTCTCTTTCTCTCTCTTCTGAACTTGTAGGCTTTTTTTAAACATCTAAAGGGAATTGGGTTGCCAAGAAAAGTTTATTCAGTGGAAATGAGTAGTATTAAGTTCTTGCTGCCAGGTCGGGTTTTTTCTTCCTCAGTACATTCAGATGACGTGGCTCTTCTTCCTTCAGCTTTAATTCATAAATCCTGCATGAGCCACATCCTCAACAAAGAAAAAGTAGTTTCTTTATGTTCAGATTTCACTCGTGGCTTGGTTAAGAATACGCTGTTGTTCCTGTTTGCTCCGTCGCTCTGGTGAAGTTATACTTTGTACGACGATGTGTCATAAAGCGTGTGAGGCAGCGGAGTATATGAAACAGAGTAGGAGGAGGGTTTATATCAGTTTTCTTTTCCAAAAGATTTGGTAACATGTTTCTTTTTTTCTTGTTTTTTATAACTGGATGTCTCGTGTTTTGTTTTTTTTTTGTTTTGGTTTTTTTTCCCACACTTCAGTGCACCCGATGTGGCAGGGGCCTTTGGCGATTCCTGGAGGACAGCGGCAATCTCCCATAGACATTAGTCTGCATAAAAGCGTCTTTGACCCGAACCTGAAGCCACTTGTTACGAAATACGACCCCAGAACCTGCCAGCAGATCTGGAATAACGGCTACTCCTTCCTTGTCGAGTATGACGACACGACAGACAAGTCCAGTAAGAACTATTCTAATTAAAAAATTACAATATAAAAAAAATATATATTACAAGTGTGTGTGTGTGTGTGTGTGTGTGTGTGTGTGTGTGTGTGTGTGTGGGATACAGCACTGCGTGGTGGTCCTCTGAAGGATGAGTTCCGTTTGTGTCAGTTTCATTTCCACTGGGGTGAAAATAACAGCTGGGGCTCTGAACACACTGTGGACCGTCACCTTTACCCTGCTGAGGTAACACCTCACGAATTCTGCATTCTGATTGTTCATAAAGTGTTCAGTAGTGTTGCAGAACAGCAGCCGGTACAATGGTTTTGGTGTGTGATCATTCACTGGGACGTATTTATGTAGCGGAGGTAGGGCTGAAGCATTTTCGGGACTAATGAGTTTCTCAGTCACATGACAAGCGGTGTCAATTTGTGCGTGCCATGTCTGCTTTCGGTAGAAAAAACTTCTACACTTTCTAACTATGAGTGATCTAAACTGTCGTCACATTTTCAGCTCATGTCTTTTTTTTTTTCTTTCTTCAAATGAAAAATCTAAAGAAGTGTAAACTCCTCTGTCCTGAAGCTCTGACCCTGGAGATTCCTTCCATAAATGTTACATGAACACGTTTCTCCTTAGGCTCTGCGTACAAGTTTTTGAGAATGAGCTGTTACGATAGAAATAGAATATAAACCTGCACTACTGTCAGAGCTGCTGTTAGAGAAAATGTTGCATGTTAAATATTGTAATGTATCACAGAATCATTTATGTCAGAGGGATAATAATGACTTGGTATTTAATGTGTACTTATGCTGGTATAGAATAGAACTATCAACTGTGTGTGTTTGTCTGTTTCTGTGTATGATTGCTTACTATTACTGTAATCTGACAGTGAGTGTCTGCAGTGCTTTTTTTTTTTTTTTTTTTGCCCTGATTCTCTCCTGTGTCCTCTTTCACTCCGCTCTCAGTCTTTTCTTACTATGGATGAATAGAGGCCAGAGTGGTTGAATGGTTTCTGTGTTCAGGTATTGTGTCGAGACTGAGGACTAGAGTTACAGGAACGGTTTTAACAGCCAAAAAAAATAAAACAAATAAAACGCTCTGTTCCCTTTTACCTGTAGTGTAGTGCATCAATCAAGACCTGGTTCAAGTCCTTATTACGTCTTAAAAGAGGGGAATTTATGAGATTGTTTGTGTGTGTGTGTGTCCACATCCATGATAAGAACTAATAAAACTTTGCACAATATGGTAAAGAGGCGGAAATATGTCTTGTATAGCAAAAGCAGAACTCTTAGAAGCACATGGGGTAAGTGGATCTTGACAAAAACCTTTTAAAAGGTCCAATTTTGTAACAAACTTTGCATTTCCTATCCGATCCAAGCAATCCTCCATACATGGGAGAGGAAAGGAGTCTGCTTTAGTTACAGCATTAACTTTTCGGTAATCTGTACAAAACCTAAAGCTTTCGTCGGGCTTTGGAACTAAGAGACATGGCGAGCACCAAGGGATACAGCTAGGCACAGCCAGACCATTCTCAATTAAATAATCAGTCTCCTGTTTCATAATAGCACGTTTACTTGGATTAACCCTATAAGCATTTTGCTTAATAGGATGGTTATCACCTACATCAATATCATGCTTAAGGACTGTTGTACGGATTACCGAAAAGTCAATGCTTAAAAGTGAATCTAACTTTGCACATTCAGACTGACTTCCCTAAGCCAAGTAAAAAACAAACAAACATAAAAGCACATCATCCTTCCTCACGCCCTAGCTAACCAAAACCAGAAGAAAAGATGAGGGAAAATAAATGGCACCGGCTTCCTACTAACCACAGGGCGATTAAACAGTGATTATATTTACAGAAAAAGATGATATACATGTATATTTACACAATATATACAAAGTCAACAATCAGATCAGTATGGGACAGCATAAACAGAGTCAGAGCCAGGCACCAGGTCATACACAAGAAATAACACACAAATCGTAAAGGCGCGTGAACAAACTACCAATCAAAAAGGAGGCAATATGAAATAAAAACCATAGTAATGGACAAAAATACGAACAGGGACGTAACACCCACAGTGTGTCAAAAGAAAAAAAACAGAGCTCATAAATAATTGGGGAACAGGACATAAGGGGGCACTTCATATCATCTGCAAATAAGCGCTAGATTGTAAATTTTAAAGCTTGCACTACTGTGATAGAGAACTGCACTTCTAGGAGTTTTCTTGTTTTTAGTTAGGACTAAAATTCTAGGGGTTTAGTTTTTTATGATGATACCAAGAATGCCAGACCAAGTGATATGTCCCTGAAAACCTAAAACAAATAAACGCGTGTTCTAAAAGAATATAAACACAGATATAAATAATTGATAGACTTGTTTATTTTATAAGCTACATGGATTCAGGCCCTACACAACAGGTTTTTTTTTTTTTTAATTTACAGGGTTGCCAGATTTCAGAAAAATCAGTTTTAGTGTGTCTGAAAAACAAGTTATCCATAGTGGGAACACATTTCTGATTATTCTTGAGACACTCTGGATATAGGTTGGGAAATAGGTGTCACAGTTAAGTCAGTTTTCTACGTCATCTCTGTTGTAATGAGTCCATATTCCTTGTTTAGAAAAATGTTTAATTATGTCACCTTTTCATTAGAATTACCCTCTCAGATATTGTAGGTTTCTACTCCGTCACATTAGATAAAAGAAAGTTTGGTAGAAAGTTCAACAAGTGTAAATTTAACCACTTCCTGTGTGAATAAGAATATCATTCATTCATTGATTTATACTGAACAGATGAATCCTTGTAGGGTCACAGGCAGACTGGTGCCTATCTTAGCTGATACTGGTTGAAGGCAGGGTACATCCTGAACAACTTGCCAGACCACCACACAGCAAACACACACACCCTCACACCTAGGGGCAATTGGGAACAGCCAATCAGCCGAATATGCATTTTTTGGACTGTAGAAGGAACCTAGAGGAAACCCACACAAGCAAGGGGGGAACATGCAAACTCCACACAGCAATGCACTGGACATGAACCCAGGACCTTCTTGCTATGATGCTCACAAGCTAGCCAGTATGCCACCATGCTGCCCATTAAATGTGAATATGAAATCAATAATTTTATAATAGCTATACCTCTAGGTGTGTGTGTGTGTGTGTGTGTGTGTGTGTGTGTGTGTGTGTGTGTGTACCTCATTCTGCCACAGCTCCACTTGGTCCACTGGAATGCAGATAAGTACGCTTTGTTTGAGGAGGCAGTGGTGGAGGAGAATGGACTGGCTGTTCTCGGGGTCTTCCTGAAGGTACTGCTTCTGATGTCCCAACAGCACTTAGACAGGGCTTAGACAAATATATATTGTGTGTGTATGTTTATTGTCCTACAATGGGGAAATTCTCAACACTACAACAATAAGTAGGTCACTATATAAATAAGGAACAGTTTAATATAGACCTATGTGAATAAGAAACAAAAAGCAGACAGACAACAAGAGTAACCGATTAAGAAGTGGGTAATGAGTAATAAATGATGTCAGTTGAATATCAGTTATTGCACATTGAACTGATTATTACACATTGGAAAAACTCTGGGAATACGAAGAATATTGTGATCACACTGGTAAGTCCTGGTGTGTGGTCTACTGAGAACACTGCTGGTTGGTGTACAGTGTCACAACAGCAGGAAGGAAGAACTTGTGGTGACACTCCTTCACACACTTCGTATGAAGGAGTGTGTCACTGCAGGAACTGCGTCGGGCTGCGGTGGTGCCCTGCATGGGGTGGGAGTCGTTCTCCATCAGTGATGAGAGCTTTGTTCTCAACCTCCTCTCTCCCACTAACTGCACTGAGTCGAGGGGGCAGTCCAACACAGAGCTGGCCTTGTTGATCAGTTTATCCAGTCTCTTCCAGTCAGCAATGGAGATGCTGCTGCTTCAGGAGACCACTCCAAAGAAAATGGCTGATTCCACCATCATGTATAAATAGATGTATGTAGGTCTTAATCATGATGAGTCAGAATGTTGGAGCAGAAAATGCCCTTCCTCCTATCTGTCTACATAAAGCTTCTATTTAAAGCTTCCCTCATTGATTCTATTCCAGTATACATTATTATCAAATTCAGTGAATTCCACCTTACGGTTTGATGGCTGTCTGTTCTGTGTGTGCTTGTGTTTGTACACAGTGCTGGCTCTGTAGATGAGAAACAAAGAAAGTGGCTTAAAGTGCACCACACAGCTATTCCCCCCCCCAAAGAGATACATGTGCTCCTGTATAGTATAAATGCACTCTGTTTCTGATTGGCTGGTGGGGAGGTGGGTGTTGGTGTTGTTGTTGTTGCCTGGGCAATGTGCATAAATAGGTAGGTAGGTAGGTAGGGTATTGTATTATCATCATGAATGCACCAACACTGTGTATTTATGAAATTATGTTCAAATAATGATGGCTAAATGATGGTTGTCCCTTCCTCAGGTTGGGAAGACACACGAGGGCTTGCAGAAGCTGGTGGATGCTCTACCTGCCGTCAGACATAAGGTGGGTACCACCACTTTAAATCCATGGATTCTAATGAGAGGCTCTGCATTTGCAGGAACCTGCTTTATTAAATGGAGAGGGGAAAGATAAGGAAACTTTCAGCTGTCATGACTGAACCATCTCAAACACTCTTCATGAGTAAATCATTTCTCTGCGAATTTCTAAAGGTGTAATGTGACTCTTTCTCTCTGTCTCCCTCTCTCTCCCTCTCTCAGGACAGTGTAGTGGAGTTCACCAAATTCGATCCATCCTGTCTCCTCCCTGAGAACATGAACGAGTATTGGACATATGCAGGGTCACTGACCACACCCCCTCTGACCGAGGCCGTCACCTGGATCATTATGAAGCAGCCCATTGAAGTGAGCCATGATCAGGTACGTTCAGAGACTGGGACAAATATTCAGAGCAAGGATTCTCTACAGGAAGTGAGCTTTAAATAGTTTAAAAAGTCTGTTCTGTGCTCTGAGGAGTAATAGTATGATTTGCGTTTGTGTTTGTGTGTGTGTGTATGTGTATATGTATATGTATGTGTATATATATATATATAGTATGATGTCATTAAATAGGTTTATTTATGGTCAGAAATTACAGGGTTTGGCTTGTTTACAGTTTTACCCTTTCTCTATCAGTTGGCAGTGTTCAGAAGTCTGCTCTTTACCTCGGCGGAGGAGGAAGAGCAGAAGAGCATGGTGAACAACTTCCGGGTCCAGCAGCCTCTAAAGGGCCGTACGGTTCACTCATCCTTTACCCCGTTCCTCCACAGCGTTCCTCCCACTGAGCCCTAATCTCTCACACTAACGTTGGAAAGCACTGACGATCATCTCACTCTTATAGCCGGTGACACATCTCACTACATCACAACTCTTCAGCCTCAGTCTTACGACCAGGAAGTCGAGTCAGGTGCAGAGTAAGTCGAGGGTTATATAGTCACGCACACAGGATGATCAGATTCATTTTTAAAATGTTAGTAAAGACAGGTTGTTTGTCAAACTCTTCTTAAAACACTTTGTGCCACTTTATACACTTCCTGCAGCTCCGTTCAGCAGGTTTAACCTTTATCACCTTTCTTTTCTTTCTCTTTTTTGGTGAGGGTTTTTTTTTCTTGAGTGAATGCATGTTGTAGGTGATGTAGGATTGCATTAAAGGAAATGTACAGCTTGGCTCAACACTGCGAGTTGAATAGTTTTGAACCTTGATCATTTTCATCTCTTATGCTAGGTTTACACTATGTACCCGGCAGCCACAGCAGTCACCCCATGTACAAAACGTGATGGGCATGAGACAACGCAGGGTAATGGGATGGGCAAATGTGAAGGGCTGTGAGTGACATGGAAGCCGTGTCAGATTTTTTTGCATGGCAAAAAATTTGCCACGGCAGTCATGGTGCGGATGCAAAAAGTAATACAATGTAGTAAAACGTTATATTCGCAACAAAACTTGATAAAACATAAGAAGACTTGCTGCCCTGCCATAGTTTGACAGCTGCGTTTGAATAAGGCGTTCAGTCACAGCGTGTTAGGCCTCCCAAGCTGTACCGATCATTGTATCCTGAGACTTTGAAGAGACAACATGATGAAGACGATTTTGTGTTTGCTGGGTGCATACATCCAGTGTTTGCATCAGCAAGAGGAAGAGCAGAAGCAGTTGCAGAGAGGGAAGGCCGGATTGCAGCAGGCAGGAATAAGTTGAAGAAGGCAGATGAGAAGGCCAAGATCCATGGGGGGCATGAATGGTTATCAGGCGTCCAAAGGAAGCAGTTATTCAACATTTCTCACCAGAGAGCTCTGCACCGAAGATGTCAACACCTTTCTTAATTATCTGAGGATGACTCCAGAGCTCTTCGATGAGATCCTGGAAAGAGTGACACCAACTATTGCGAGACAGGAAACGTCTGCCATATGGTTCTAGAAGTGTGCAAAGCCATAGTTGAAGCCTACAAGGATGAAGTGATTGCGCTTTCTGTGACACCCGATGAGTGGAGAGCCCTTGCCCAGGACTTCCAAGACATGTGGGATGCGCCTCATGCAGTGGGAGCTCTGGAAGGGAAGCATATTGTTATCAACAAGCCACCCAACACAGGTTCCTTGTACCACATCTACAAGGGGTTTTTCAGAATCCCTGTCCTTGCCTTGGTGGATGCCCAGTATTGTTTTATATGGATTGAAGTTGGTGGAGTAGGACACATGTCTGATGCACAAATCTATGATGACTCACGACATAGTGAACTCCAGATAGGGTTGCCACCACCATGCCCTCTTACCAGCGATGAACATAACCAGGACATCCATTACTTCATCCTGGGAGATTATGCGTTTGCCCTATGATGGTACCTGATGAAGCCGTATCTGAGAAGACATGCCAAGGGAAAATCTCATCTTTAATTTCCAGATCTCCCATGGAAGAAGTATGGTTGAGAATGCGTTTGGAGTCCTTGCCAAGCGATTGGAACTTTGGAAAGGGTCCAGACACAGGTTAGTCTTCTTATCTTTCTGCACCAGTTTGTTAATAAGTACTTGTAATAATATATGTAGTTCATTTTATGCATGTATGATAACTATATTAAAATTTTTCATTACAGTGCGAGATATTGAGGCTGGTGTTGTGCTGCACAACCTCCTGAGGATACAAGTTCCAGTCATTCCACTGCACGAGATAGACTATGAGGATGAGGAATATAATTTGGTATCTGCCAACTGGAGAGATAAGGTCCAGTGGCAAGATGTGAATGTACCACCAAAAGGAAAGAACAGAGACACCTAGGATGTGAAGCAACAACAGGAGTACCTTAAAAGGTAATTTAATCCCCTGCTAATGCTGTAGAGTGGCAGGACAGAATAATCACTCCCCACCGAAGGACACTGCAAACCCAAACCCACAGCCCCGTATGGACTATGATGTAATCAAAAGAACAAACAGGAAGGAAAAGTAACACTAATAAGTCTCTTGTCTGTTTTGTGATCGGTAGATCACATTATGCAAAAGTATTTGGCGATAAATAAATAAGCCTGGGTTAAGTAATAAATAACTGGGTTAAGTAATTCTGTCTTCCATTACAATTTATTACAAGGCGTAAAAAACATCATGTGTTTCCACTAATCGACCGACTCAAACTTAAAGATGCTACTCAAAAATATTTTATGACTATTTTGAAAATAGTCTCAGTTTTCTGGTGTTTCAAGTATTTTTTCAATACAATTTTTCAGTAGAAGACTTACATAAAAATGTATTATATTTTATTTATGAATAATTATTTAAAGATAAAAAAAAAGACCTACCAAAACATTTTTTTTCTACCATGGAAACACATTAAATTTAGTGTGTAACATAACGTAAGTCAATGGTGAATACACAAGTTAAACATACTTTTTCCTATTGCAGTCCTAATAACTAGGTGTGAGTGCAAATGGTTGTGTGACTGATGGCCCTGCGATGGCCTGGCGAGCTGTCCAGGGTGTACCCCACCCTCTCACAGAGTCGGTTGAGATAGGCGCGAGCCTCCCCGCGACCCTAATTAGGAATAAGCGGTTCAGAAAATGAATGAATGAATGAATAAACAACATTGAGTCAATTTATTTTATAAATTTATTTCAACATTCAAATATCAAACTTCTGCGATGTATGGCAAACTATGCAATTAAAAGTTCCTTTTGCTCATCATGAATGTATCCTTAGTGCAAAGTGTCTAAAACTGCTGATTGCACTGTGACCTTCACTTCACTGGACTGGTCTTGTGCGCTCCACATCCTGTGCCTTACCCTTGGCTGGAGTGCAAATGATGCTTGACCTTCTGTCTTGGTTTGGGCTTGAAAGGCTGCTTGGAAACTGATGAAGGAATGAGGTGGATAAAGACTCTGAGGCGAGCATGTGGGTGTGGGAAAGGTCCTGGATATCACCAGCTGATGTCAATGGTGGCTGGGTTGTCAATGGCTGTGGCTGGTTCTCAATGATTGCCGAGGGACAGTTCAGGTTAATGTTTGGAAACCGCTACTACGCCCACCTTCTATCCATGGAGTGCCAAAGATCAGGTGGGCTGGTCACCACAGAACGCCAGAGGGAGGGGTGTGGCTGCCACTGCCCGGCCAGGGGGGGTCCCTTGCAAGGGATCCCTTACTGTATGCTGGGCTGCAGGTTCTCCGGAGAACCAAATCCTGGGTCGCTGTCCATCAGGTTGTACTTGCCGGAACTGCTGTTTGTCTCAACCTGGCACTTAACAACTGCATAAATCGGACCTCTGCTCTATGTCAGATGGCTGGTGGGAGGGTTTTAAAGGGTACCATCTACACAGGAGCCAAAAGCAGTGGCTGGGTTTGCCCGACTCTGCCTCTTGTTCAAGAATGTCTCTAAGAGGCCCATCAGGAGTTCTGGGTTTGCCCGTGTTGTTGACGATGTAGGTGTGGAGGTGGGAGTGCCACCACATGGAGCATGTGCAGCCTCTTCTACAGCATCAGGAGTATGTGGAGCATGTTCTGCAGTCTCAGGAGGAGGTAAACACAGCAGCTTGGATTTGGGCTGTGAAGCTCCCCACGCTCCTTCGAGGCATCTGTGTGATGTGCTCCAATAGGAACTGAAACCGCTACCAAATCCACCTGAAGACAACAACATTAGACAAAAAGTACAATAAATGTAATACCTCGTGAGCTTGCCCAGACTTGGTTACAGCTTTTTTCAGTTTGTCGACCTTGGAGCGCATGCTGTCGTATCATGTTTTCAGCTCGTTGGGCGCACGGTTCATCAGTCTGGCCTGCTTCGTCCACAACCTGTCCTTCGCCTCTGCATTCTCGTATCCAGCCAACTTCTATGAGTACAGTGTGGGTTGTTGCTGTAGGAACCCGTCCTCAACCTCCTCAGCCTCTGGGTCCACTTCAGGCACCAGGTCAGCAGCAGCACCAGGCTCCTCTTCCACTGGCGGTGGTGAACTGGAAGGATCATTAGTCTTCTCGTGCTCCTCCACTGTTGGTGCTGGTGCAGGACAGGTGACTTCGTCCGACTTGTCTTGACAGGTTTCATGACTTGGACGGGTCCCTGCAGAGAAAAATGTATTCAGACTGTAAAAGGTTTCATTTCGTTTTCAAATTCAGTCTATTTTGCAGCTTATGCTTCTACTGTGTTGTTGTCAACCATTGGACCTTAATTAGCCTACTTTTGGGGTACTTCGGCAGATTCCTGCATATTATACTCTTCCCATGGGCTGGTTGCCAACCCTAAGGCGGGGAATTCAAAATATACTGGCTTTATAACATATTCCATTTCTATGCATATTATGTTTTGGAATATGAAATATTTTTATCCAGAATTAGATACATACCAAGAATCTGTAGATATTCATGCACTGTAAATTCATTAAATTAAATGGGCCGGTACTTTCTAGTGGTTGGGTAGGTTGAAAGTATAGGTGGGGTGCTTGCTGTTGTCTGCTCTTGTTTCACTCTTGTCAAGGGCTGAAATTACAAGTCCAATTTATTTTGTGATTTTGTGATTGCTCAGGGTATTTCCATATTTGGTACCATAATACTGGTATTCCCAGGAGGATTTCTTGAATCATGCAGTTAAACCAGTGAGAAACCTCAAAATAGACATGATTTTGCTGGAGCTGGTCACAGATGGTTTGTAAGTCTATTTTTACGGGCCAGTTTTGACCACAGGGTGCCATTATATTATTTGCCTCTTCATGTTGCGCTTTGATTTTCAGCTAAAATGTATTTTCATGATTGACTTTACAAGCCAACCTAAAACAATAATATTTTTAGTTTTATTTCAGTAATATGCTTTTAGCACATTAAGGAAGTTTAAAACTATTCCACTGGCAGTGTATGTTCTGAGTTTGTTCATGAGTTTTTCTTTTCTTGTGTGTGTTTTTTAGTGTTTTTTGCAATCCAAAAAAGGTTTGCCTTACTGTTACTACAGCTGTGTTGACATATTACAGAGTTTCAGTTTCAGGAACATTTACAGCGACTGGAAATATGTTCTATTTGTATGAATTAACTTCCTGCCCTGATGATATATTCCTCTTAGATGAGTTTATCTCCTGATGTCTCTTCAGTGTCCATGCAGCTTTATTTCCAGTCTCAATATCTTCTGTCTCTTCTTCACGTTCCTCTTTGTCCAGAAGAGAACTTCTCATGACCTTACAGTTCTAACAGCTGACCCTGCATTTGATGTTTACTTCCCGGGAAATTCAGTTTAAACTTTAAACTGCACACTTCCTGTATTCTTTTACTGTTAAGATGAGATTATTTTATGTTTCTGACCAATTCATTCATTTTGATGATATCTGTTTTAAAGATGATCAGTTTATATTGTGAGTAAACATTTGGGTTTATAATGTTGTAAATGCACATGCAGGATGTAGATGAACTACTGGTAAATACAGGATCAAGATGTTTTGTGGACTTGGGACTTTTTGATTTTAAAATAATAATAATTTATGATTTATAGCTACATAACTATTTTACAAAACTATGCAGTAGATTTCTATAAATCTTCGGATAATGCAGACTTTTTTTTCTTTGTAAAGGCCAACTGTAGACGTTGACAGTGCACCTTATACTTTATATATCATCTTGTAGTAATCTAAACAATCTTATATAACATCTTAAGTTCAGATTTGATATGAACAGCAATAATTTTCCAATGCTAATAATAAAAAATGTTAGCTTAAAGGACACAAGCTAGCAAATTAGTGAATATTTATTATACTTTTTTGGTATATAGGTAAATTTCCCTGTTTCTGAGTTTATTTTAAATCCTCAATATTATTTTCACATAGCCTGGCAGGCAGTTCAGGGTGTACTCCACCTTCGCCAAGAGTCAACTGACATGGGCACCAGCCTCCCCGCGACCATAATTAGGATTAAGTGAATTAGAAAATGAACGAATGATGAATTAATTATTTTCACATATCAGTAAATGGAAAAACATAACAAACATGGACAAACAAAAGTTATGCTATATTTGTGCTTTACATATATCTTAATGCATTTTCAACTTTCTGTAGTAAAACATTTGTGGAATTTAACAGACAAGAAAGTTAAATGTTCATTCTTAAAGTAGTTGATAACATTTTTTTTGTTATTTAGTAATTAAGGTATACATACTTCTCTCTACATTTTACTGTAGTTTCTTCATGTGGTTAATTAAAGTTAATTTAACTGCATGGCCCATACTCAATCCAGTTTTATTATGGAGATTGAATTTGTTATCTAGAGTGACAAATTATACAGAAAATACATGAATAGCATTCCAGCATTACTGATTTACTCATATGGTATGTTTTTATTTTTCTGGTACTTCTTCTACACTCTGTATGTGTTCTACAAGTAATATATGTTGTACAGTATGTCTCTAGGTTAGCAGCTTTATCTGTACATTATGGTCATATGATTTAGTTTTAATACATTGATGCACACTGAAGCGATGCGCACAGTTACTGTTTCAGATTTAGTTCCGTTATTGAGAAGAGTTCAGAAAACCATCGTGCCTTAAGCATCATGCTTTCACAGTCTTTCGATGTCCCACAGCCAAATATCTGGAGGACAGATCAATGAGAGTGATGCTGTATTTATACAGCTAGCCTCTAGAGAGCACCAGAGCTCCAGGAGAGCGATGCAGGTCCTGTAGGATTACGATTTCAGCAGCAATTCTGCTTTTACACACTCTCTTGAACATGAAATGACAGATTATTTTAGAAGATAACAAAGCAGGAAAATTTTCAATGGTTTTGTTTTGTAGGGCCATAAACCATTAGGGGCAAAACACACTATTACATAACAATATTATGTTATGCTAGTAATACAGAGAATTAGTTACCCATAAAAATATATTTTGAAGTATTTTCTATGTGGAGGATGACAAACTTGCTTTCCTGAAAATTTCAAGAAGCTAATATCAGATGTTTTGAGAGTATGTTCTTATATGTTCCAATAAAATGGCAGTTTTTCAGTGTTATAATGTCTCACTTGAAAAAGAATAATTTTAAGTGCAATTTATTCATATTTCATCAACAGTGTTGATACTGAAACTGCTGTAATATTATAGAGGCTCATAACCTGTAAAAATGCTGGTTGAATTGAAAAAATATATTCAAAATAACTGATTTTATCCCAAAATTACTAATGACAGTTAAATTTCTGTTAAAGTGCTGTAGTGTCTGTAATAGTGTCAAATTCATGTTGTAATATCTTAAAAATTATGCATCCCAAGAATTGTAAAGTTTTTCTGTATTATGTGTTATGTGAAATCTGAATAAGTCAAGTTAGAAATATCAAAAGCTACGGACACTACATTAAATGAAATTATTAAAAAAATTTGTGTTTCTCTTCATCTCAATAATACTGTGTGATTTCCTACAGTTGCTTCAAGCTTGGATAATGCAATGTTGCATCATTCATTAGGCTGCAGAGGCAACGCCTTATGAAAAACACTATCATATAATCCTATGTGAAAATTAAATTTTTCTCCCAAGTGAGACACTTTTCAGCACCAATACTGTGTTTTAGCCGCTCGAGTATGAAAGAAAATTGGGGACATATGAATTATTCATGTGGTTTTTAGACTTATCATCTTAGCTACTCTGTATTTACTCTGAAAGTTTTATTACTGGCAGGAGAAATTTGTGAAACCTGTAGACAACCCAATTCATTTGAGTTATGTCCAGTATTTATCTTCACTGAAGGTTTAATATGTTTTAACTGAAATGCAAACATAGTGTTACAACAATAGAAAGGTATGTGGGGCTTTTTTCACCCTAGCGGTGCACAACAGAGCTGGAGCTTCTCATAGCATAAAGCGACTAGGAATTCAGCTCCTCCTTGATGGGACGCATCACATTATACCTTTCCAGTTTTTTTACTGGTACACATTTATACTGTGGCCAGAGGCACACCTGTGGTTAACAGGGGTCTTAGCCAATGGGGGTCTAACGGGGATTCAAACTCCCAACCTTTGGATCATGTACCCAGCATTCTAACCATTGCACCACGTGCTCCAGCTGTCATACTACTATTTTTTTGTACATGAAAGTGTTTCCAGAGCATTTTTTAAATATAAATTTAGAGCATTATACCAATATTAAAGGGGGTATTGCAGCAAAAGCGATTATTCTGTGAATGCTGGTGAATTGAGGCACATTGAGAACCTTAATTCGGCAAATAAAATAGATAAATGTAAGTTTTTGCTGAATAGTGCAATATAGTTCTGGAGACTTTACGTTCACAAACTATTCTCCAGTTGTTCTCCGTCTACCCACTGCAGACTTCTCAAATATCTGACAAATAAACTGTTTTGCTGTATTTGTCAGTTGTGTCTAATTTTTGTCAACAAGAAGTGGGTCAGTTCTACAGTTCCTGAAAGCTTCTCACAACTGTCCCCAAACACTCCCAAACTATTCTCCAACATTGCTTAACTGAATGCTCAAGATTAGTTTTGGGGTATTTCTAGCCAAGGCAGTTTGGTGAGTTATCACCTTAAGTAGTTAGCATAGTTTTGCACTCCAGGTGAGTAATGCAGCTCAGTGTGTTTTGGAGAAGGTGGTTGTTTGTCTAGTTGTAGAGGCAAAAAAGTAAGAGTGTGCTTCTTGAATGCAGTTCCAGTGGTGTGACAGTATTGTATAAATATAAATAAAATTAATAAATAAGATTTATTTGTAAATCTTTAATATGCACTCATAAACAAGAGTCCTATCCTACATGGTGAACCAGTTGTGTGCCATTTATAGTAAGCCCAACTCTAAAAGAAATAAAAAAAACTTTGAGGTTCCTGTCATGAAAACACACAGATAGCTGATAGGTGTTTCACCTTTCCAACCAAAGGATTTCCGCAATCCAAGTATTTTTAAATGATGCTGGAATCTGTATCTACAGGGCCAGGGATAACAGAGTGGAAAGGTCACAAAAGCAGATTGAAGACTTGTAGTGTGAGAATTGTAGGAATTCCAAGACCACAAAGGAGTTATACTCTGAGTAAAATCTTAATTTCTGATCATTTTTTAATGACCAGTCTTCTGCTAGAATCAAGAGTAATGCCTGTGATCGTGCATCTGCTTTCCCGCTCCGAGGTGTCTTTGTTTCGAGACAGACGCCATCCCGCTTTGTGTTAGAATAACAGCGTTTCTGTATAAAACCCTTCCTCTGTGGTGGCCTCCAGTCTGAAAAGGCCATCTGGTTGTGTGTGTGTGTGTGTGTGTGTGTGTGTGTGTGTAAGAGAGAGAGAGAGAGAGAGAGTGAGGCCCAACATTCAGTTACAGCCTCACTAACCAGATTAAAATGAGGGGAAGCCTGTGCAACACACCCCCTGTCCTTTAACAGTAGGAAGTTGCTTTCCTGTCTTCACATCATATTTTTTTTTTTATAATTCAAGTTTAACCTGGTGATGTTGTTATTATTATGATATTTCAGGAGTTAGCAGGTTAAAATAATCTGCACAATTATTTCTTTGTTTTTTGTTACAAGGATACACTGCAGTTTTTTGTGTATAAATGTAAATAATCCATGTATAAAAAGGGATGCAGTATATACTTCAGTGGTTTTTGTTTGTTTGTTTTATGATTAATTGCAGTTTGCAGTGAATGCCACATTGCCTGATTCCTGTCTGCATATTTTTTATTTT
>JBCNYG010000022.1:24493319-24504682 GCA_039654305.1 Porochilus rendahli | reverse complement strand
GATTAATGATCAGTGATCTGGGGGACCCTGGTTGGGACTATTCTTACATGATACAGTGTTATTTAAAATCGGTGGAAATGAAAACAATACGGGACGATTTCATGGGTTGCAGAGAGTCTAAAAATAGACTGAAATCCCTAAACCAAAGTCTGATGTCATTACTAAACCACCCACTGTTAATTCATCGCCTTCACTTTATAGTGGAGCACTGATTGTAGCTGTTTGTGTCAGCTCCGCCACCTGGTCCAGAACCAGAGAAACCAATTACACCTGAACCTCCTTCGTTATATCCAGATTTAAGTACTCTAGTGTCCTCTGAGCATGCCATGGTCCGTCCTGAAGCCACTAAGTTAAGCTCTCTGTCAAAACAGCTTCTATTGGCCGATGATGACTGGGATGATCCTAACAATGTGGGACCAGATGCTGGTTTTCGTCCCGAGCCTCCCCAGCTTAATACTGTCCACAAAGCCAAGGGGTACACTGTCAACCCAGCCTCTAACGCTGAATTAAAAGACATTATTAAAATGCTTCCCTTGCTGAATAACCCATTAAATTTTGTGGATATGTTGTTAAAGCCTTCCAGTCATTGCCAACTGGTCGGTGCCGATTACCATTTAATTTTACATGCCATTCTTGGGGATTCTTATGACGAACCCCAATTATTAGCTACAGTGACCTGCCTGAAGGCAGAAAATGATGCCCCAGGTAATACCTGCTGCACGTCTTTTTTTGGGCTGAGCCGGAGGCTCTCCCAAGCCCCAAACAACAACTCACAGCATTCTTGCTTACGCGCCAGCAAGCAAACCGTGATTTGTCGCAAGTAACCAATTGTAAACAAGCTGAGATGGTCACCAGCCTCCCCGCGACCCTAATTCGGATTAAAAGTTTCAGAAAAAAAAATGAATGAATGGTGTGTGTATCTTCTAATGATCCTGAACATTAAAATTTAATATCCTACTGACCTCCTTTGTGGTTGGTAACAAACAGAATAATGCTTAATCTGCAAAATATGAAGTTATGAAATATTTCTCAGTAAGGCTGTTTGTAAAACTTAATGTCCGGTTCAGTTCCTTATTGTGATAAATGATAAAGGGACAATATCCATTTCTTGGTTATATTGCAATTGGCCTCCTGATAATAATTCTTTCACCTCGAAATCACTAAAAGTTTGGAATGGTTTAATAATACAAAAAAAGGCATTAATATATGTTTAGTTTGACATTAGACAGCTTGAACCAAAGTTTTGTTGGCTGACTTCATTTCATTTACTAATACTGGTTTTCAGACCTGCAACACATTCCAAAGATGGGAAAGGAATATTTTAGGGCTAGTAATTAGATAATGAAATAATAATGAATGAAATAATGATGTGATATAAAACCTGATTTGGTACACAAACAGTATCCAGGAATCCTCCAGTGTTTAAAGAATAAAGGATCCCAATTTTGTCAAAAAATGTTGGAGAAAATGATTGAAAATAAAATAGAATAACACCTGACACACTTCATCACTTGGTGCCTTCAGTCCCCTAACATCTTGATGTGTTGTGGGAAGGAATTGCAAAGTGGTAAATACTCTATGGTTCCAACTTTTTGTAAAGAAAAAATATTTACAAATAATTGATTTTAAGGTTTAATTTCAATTTCAACATTCCATCTATATTTTATTTGACTGGGCTGTGGATCTTTCTTATAGATCTTCAATAGATTTTTTTTTTCACTTTTTTTTGTGAAAAATAAGCAGTAAAACCCAACTCAAACACATTTGATGTAAGAGAGAGCAAACATATTGGATCTTCACACACCTGTTAAAAACACGAGGATGAATCATGTGTTTTTAGTCCTGGGATACATCCTGATCATGTCGCTCTACTCAGATGCTAACTGTGAGTTTGTTACACACTTTTCAATGTATCTGTATAATATTGGTAGAATATAGTATAATTAAATATAACATGGTTTAGTGTGCAGGGTTCGAAAATGAATATAGGATCTCAGTACATTATTATTAATATTAGAGGTTCTCCGATTGGTCGTTGACCCGATCAGTATCGGCCGATACACGTGGTATCAGCATTGATCAGATGTGCCATTTCCGCCAATCAAAATAAGGGCTGTCTGACTTCATGAAGCTATCTCATTTTATTTATATTTTTACATGTTGCAAACTGATAAATAGGCCCATTAGGTCTAATAAGCCCAGCTGTTTTCCTCTAAAAGCTATTTTGTTTAAGTTGTTACCAATATAAGTAATTTTCTTTTGATAGGAAGGTAACCACATGTATTTATAACTTAGTTGTGTGCCTCTATAGAGGGTAATGTTCATATGGTGGTGCAAATAGAGCTGTTTATTTTTATTTTGTTTTGGGGCAAGCTGTTTATTTTATTTTTATAAAAAAAACATTAGGAGCCTGAACTATGTAGTTCAGTACATTATTGCAGATTCCTGAAAATAAATGTAAATTCGTGATACGCTCATCTCTTTAATTTAATAATGCTTAAAATATAGTGTCAAGAGTAACTTAAGTAAATAAATCAATAATTAATCCCACACTTTAAAAAGCAAACTTCAAAATTGAGGCTTTGGTATCAGTATCAGCGATACTGATTTAAGCGATCGGTGATTGGTTTCAAAAACTCTCATCAGAGCACTTCTAATTATTATTATTATTATTATTATTATTATTATAGTAGTTGTGTTAGTATATTGACATCATAAAGTGCTCCATAACCTTAAGAACTAAAGTATTTATTTTTGTATGATGTTTTAATTCATATTTCTGTTAAAAAACACCTCATCTCTCTTTCAGCTACAGGTATTTCTCGGCTTTGCTGTTTTAAATGTTTCACTGGCAGAATTCCTCCCCAACAAATCCTGAAGGTTGTGAAGACAGGATCACACTGTTCAAATGAAGGCTTCATGTGAGTGTCTGACAGTTTTATGTATATTTAATATAAAATGTGAAATGAAATTAATTTGTGAAATAAATTGAGTGATGAGATAGTATTGAGGTGTTTGTGTGTGTTTCAGTGTTACTACTCCTAAATTGCCCACACTGTGTGTGCGTGAAGTCAGTATCCCCTCCACTGGATAAACTACAACTTAATGCTGCTGCTGGCACACGCATACTGGCACACGCACACACGCACATACTCACCAAATAAAATGTTTTATTAACTCACCAAATAAAATGTTTTCCTTTTATTAACCTTTTATTAACCATTTATGATAAATTTTACTGTTGCTTAATGCAGTGCAGATTCAAATAAAGTATAAATGCACCACGAAGTGAACTGCATGCATTAGTAACAGAAACATTACTTTGGACTTGTAATGGCATGAAATAATTAAATAATGGTCTAAAGTGATAGGTGATTATAGTCATGATTTGGTACAAAAACAGAATTCAGAAAACGCATGGTCCATGAGGAGGTCCTGCTGAGGTCTCCATTTTGTGTGATTAATTAATAAAAACGTTAAGTGATGTAAGACAATAAAACAAGAAAATACTTATATGAGGAAAACTACACTCATGCTGCTAGCTTTTGGTGGCATGGATGTGGGATTTGTGTCTATTCAGCTACAGGAACATTAGTGAGCTCAGATGCTGATGTTGGGATGTCGAGGAGGTCTGGGGTTCAGTCAGTTTTCCTGTTCACCCTACAAGGTGTTCAGTGATCGGTGCTCTGTGCAGAACACTCAAGTTCTTCCACTTTCTTTTAACCTGAACACACTGTGAAGACATGGCACTCATATTTACAGGAGTACTGTGGTGCCTGAAGAGGTTTTCAATACTGGGAAATTGTAATGCTTCAGTAAACAAAGACATTGTTTACGTGCATGTGCATCCAGCTTTTGTGGTAACAGTTTGGGGAGGAACACATCCAGATGTGATGGTCGGGGAAGCGCATATTTTTAGCTGTATAATGTATCTGTAGGTGTATTTAGACACATTGTGTATTTTTTATTCATCCATTCATTTTCTAAGCCACTTAATCCTAATTAAGGTCCTCAGGGAGGCTGACAGCTATCTCAGCTGACTCTGGGCGAGGGCAGGGTACACTGTGTACAGCTCACCAGGCCAACACACACACATACAACCAGTCACACTCACACCTAGGGGTGAACTGGAATATCCAGTTTACCTACTGTGCATGTTTTTGGACTGTGGGAGGAACCCTGGAGGAGTACCTGGAGGAAACCCACGCAAGCACAGGAAGAAAGTGCTAATCATTGTGTATTGTTTTGTTCATGAGAAGAGTGATAACAGATAATTCCAGACACTGTGCTAAAGACGATTGACTCAAAGGACAAAAGGTCAGGTGATGAATCTTTTTTTCTAGAGAATATCTGTAGCATCCCATAGCATGTTTTTCTTATAAAAATCATTTCCTTTTTTTCACTGTGTGTTCCTCAGCAGAAAGTCAGCCGCTATAAACAGGAACCTAAGAATTCTCAGAACGTCCATCCAGATATTCTCTCTCTGTTCGGTTACAGTGGAAAGCCTTTTTAAAGTTCTCCTGATTGTGCTTCATGAGAACCCCTACAGCGTGTTCTGGCTGGATCTGAAAAAGAATCGATACAAATGCTGCAAAGCATATCATCATATAATCATTCTCATTATCCGAGAACAATGTGTACTGCACACACCAGAAAAAAAGCACAACTAATATAGATTTAGGCATTGCCTAAATGCAGAGCTCTCAATAGATTTCTCTATTGATAGGTGTTTGAAGCTGGTGTTATAAGAGTAGTGGGGCTCTTTTAAGGGCTGCATAAACATCAAGGAAATAAATAAACAAGTGTCCCCTGTGTTTCCTGACTATGGTCTGGAGCGAAAGCAGGAAAGGTTAACACTGGATTTTCCACTGCCTTTCATTCACTGATATCCACATTTATTTGTATTATCTTTCTTGATAGTTTGATTATCCGTGTAATGAGTTCATGTTCTGTGTTGCCCACAGGGTTTGGTGTTGAGTGTAAAATCTGTGGTGTATGAGCCTCTATTATTTGAATTTCTGTTTCACTATTGCGCAACCTATACATAGCAGCCAATCAGCATCAAGTCAGAGACAGGGTACAGACACAGGACAACCATCAGAATAATGTTCCATCCTATGGGCCTCTGTCAGGACCTGCGCTATAATGAATGGCAAAATATCTGATCTTAGTTTAATTGCAATTAGCAAATTTTATAGGTTAAAAGTTCCTAGAACTTTCTGTTTATCATATTAACTGATAAACAACCAGAAATTACCAGTTATATTAGAGGGATTTAATGGACTGATTATTGCCAGTTAAGCAACTGTAAATAAATGTAATATCCAATGGTAACAATGGATACCAAGTATATATTCATCCCATAATAAAATGTTTCTTTTATTTACTATTTGCTTAAACTCCGGGTCAACTTTCAGGTTTATATTACTGGGAATTATCAACATTGTATGGGTGTAAAGTTTATGGAGTGTCCTAATAGATTAAAGCGAGGACACTTCTACTATGTTGTGAGATGCTGACATTCCCACTACAGTGGCAGACACCAGACCATGACATGCATATGTGCCTTTTACACATTTTATTTTAATAGCCTATCCCTTCCTTTCAATTCACCATGACTATGCCCTCCATCACACTCAAATGAAGATCACGAAGACACACTGTATCCTGAAAATGTCCCTGAATGCAACAGGGCAAAACAAAATGCAAAAAGTGCATAGTTTCATACTATGTCCATGCTAGCTTGCCACTACGTCTAGTCTACATTCCCACTAATTGCTTACCATGCACATGATTACACAAACAGTGCATTCTATGATTACTCAGATCGCATGGTCTTACCATGTTCTCAGTGCATCCACCCGGTCCTTATAAATACTGTGACATGCCACTTCATTCTGCAAGTTTTCTTGAGTCCACATCTACATTCAACAAGTATGTGCCATGCTTGTACTATGTCGGTGAAATCCCTACTTGGTCCCTACTACGTTAATGCCATCATTACAAAAATACAAAAGTTCAAAATCAAATACAAATTCAATTTTATTTGTCACGTACAAATATAAAATACAAAATCATACTCAGTACAATATGTAGTGAAATGCTTATTACGACTGTCCTGTTTTGATGAGAAATAAAAAGAATTTAAAAACACTATCAATATAAAGAAAAATAACAATAACAATTAGAAGGAAAAACCAATAGTTAAAGGTCCAATATAAATATGAAAATATAAAATAAAATATAAAATACAAATATAAAACATAAAATATAAATGTAGTGACATATTTTATGTTTTATATTTTTATTTTATTTTATATTTGTATATTCAATCTTTAACGATTGTTTTTTTCCTTCTAATAGTTATTGTTATTGATATTTTCCTTTTTTCTTCTTCATAGTTTTTTTTTTATTCCTTTTATTCCTTTGTCCAGTGAGTGTGGTTGTTTGTGTGCAGAGTAGTGTAGGGTGATCAGAGAGTGCAAATTGTGTGTGCAACAATCAGCTACGGTAGAATGTAATGTTCATGTGTAGGGTAGGTCTACAAAGTCCAGGTACTAGGTGTTCTGGTTGAGGGTCCGAATGGCCTGCGGGAAGAAGCTCCTCCTCATTTGCTCAGTGTTTGCTTTCAAGGAACGGAAAGGTTTCCTGACCGCAACAGAGAGAAGAGTCCATTGTTGGGATGGCTGAGGTCCTTTGTTATCTTCCTGGCCTTGGTCCAGCACCACTTGCTATAAATAGTGTCCAGGTCAGGAAGCTTGATAAGAATGGTATGATCTGCTGATCGCACCACCCTCTGTAGAGCTCGCCTGTCCTGTTTGGTGCTTTTTCCAACCCAGGCTGTGATATTCCCGTCAGGATGCTCTCAACGGTGCAGGTGTAGAAAGTCTTTAGCACCCTTGACGGCAGTTTAAAGACCTTCAGTCATCTAAGATGAAAGAGACGCTGTCAGGTCTTCTTTTCCAGGGTGTTAACATGACTGGACTATGTCCGGTCCTGCGTGATGTAAGCACCTATGTACAGAAAACTGTCCACTCTCTCCACTGGGGTACCGCTGTTAATCAGGGGCTGGTAATTCCTCTCCTGCTTTGTGCTGAAGTCCACTATCAGCTCCTTGGTCTTGCTGACGTTCAGGAGGAGATTGTGGTCCTGGCACCATAATTCCAGGTTTCTGACCTCCTCTAGGTAGGCCATCTCATCGTTAGAGATCAGGCCCACCACCACATTGTCATCCGCAAACTTAATGATGTTGGTGGAGCTGGAAGTGGCCACACAGTCATAGGTATATAAAGAGTACAGGGGGCTCAGAACACAGCCCTGGGGGGCTCCAGTGCTGGGGTGAGACATGGTCCAACCATACCGCCTGTGGTCTGCTGTCAAGAATTGGTTTAAAGAAACTAGCTTTGTGTCTTCAATCACAGGTAATAGTCTTAACTATTATAGGGTAACCAACCAGTTTTCAAATGACAGAATTTTAAAAACCTCTCATATCACCTTCAAGGGAACCAGTTTTTGGGTTTTCAGGAGTAGTATACTTTTTTTTTTTTTTAACCTGTCCTGTCCAGCATCATAGCAAGCAGAATGGCAGTCTGGTTGAAGTGTTGTGCCGAACAAATTAGCTTTTTCAAGGGGAGGTTTTATGAGAAAAAAAGCTCCTCTTGATAATCAGATTTATTTATTTATTTACTGCTGATTTGTGTTATGAAATCCATGCAATTCCACCGGACCTGACAGGAGGGGACAGATAGAAAAAGAAGATAGGAGACATAGGCAAAAAATAAAAGTAAAAAGAAGAGAAAGGATACATACAAAATACAGCTTTTAAATGAAGGTTTTTTTTTTATTAACGGAGAAATAAATCCAAACCTTCATGGCCCTGTGTGGAAAAAGTGATTGCCCCTAAACCTAATAACGGGTTGGGCCGCCCTTAGCAGCAACAACTGCAGTCAAGAGTTTGAGATAACTTGCAATGAGTCTTTTACAGCGCCGTGGAGGAATTTTGGCCTACTCGTCTTTGCAGAATTGTTGTAATTCAGACACATTGGAGGGTTTTCGAGCACGAACCGCCTTTGTAAGGTCATGCTACAGCATCTCAGTAGGATTCAGGACAGGACTTTGAATAGGCCACTCCAAAGTCTTCATTTTGACACTAGCTGGTGTGTTTTGGATCAGCTTTTGTCTCGTCAGTCCACAGAGTATTTCCCCAAAAGTCTTAGGAATCATCAAGATGTTTCCGGGTAAAATTGAGACGAGGCTTAATGTTCTTTTTGCTCCGCAGTGGTTTTCATCTTGGAACTGTGCCATGCAGGACGTTTTTGCCCAGTCTCTTTCTTATGCTGGAGTCATGAACACGGATCTTAAATGGTGCAAATGAGGCCTGCAGTTCTTTAGATGTTGTTGTGGGGTCTTTTAAAACATCTTGGATGAGTCGTCGCTGCGCCCTTGGGATAATTTCGGTCGGCCGGCCACTCCTGGGAAGATTCACCAATGTTCCATGTTTTCGCCGTTTGTGGATAACGGCTCTCACTCTGGTACGCTGGAGTCCCAAAGCTTTAGAGATGGCTTTATAACCTTTTTCCAGACTAACAGATCTCCATTATTTTCTTTCGCATTTGTTCCTGAATTTTTTTGCTTGTCTGCTTGTTGTCTGGCTTTTGAGGATCTTTTGGTCTACTTCACTTTGTCAGGCAGGTCCCATTTAAGTGATTTCTTGATTGAGAACAGGTGTGGCAGACATCAGGCCTGGGTGTGGCTAGAGAAATTGGTCTCAGGTATAATAATCCACAGTTAAGTTTTGTTTTAAGAGCGGGAGCAATCACTTTTTCAGACAAGGCCATGTAGGTTTGGATTTTTCTTCACCCTTACCCATAAAAACCTTCATGTAATAACTGCATTTTGTGTTTACTTGTGTTTTTAGAGATAATTTGATTTTGGAATGGCCAAGCCGAAGCTGAAGGTCAGAGCAAGGTCACAAACTTTTGGAGATAGAGCTCATATAACCTCAGAATATATATATCGATAGAGATGCTGTTACTATGGAACACTAACGTGTATCCATATAGAAGTTCATATGGGACTGTTACCTTTGACCTTTGGTAATGTCCAAGTACTATAATACTATAATTACTAACAGTACCCATATAAGGCCAATTTTGCTACATTAACCATGCTGAATGGCAGCAGTACTTTGCACTGTATGAGTTCCCCTGTAGTTTTATAAGTAT
Source organism: Porochilus rendahli (assembly GCA_039654305.1). Lineage (NCBI taxonomy): Eukaryota > Metazoa > Chordata > Actinopteri > Siluriformes > Plotosidae > Porochilus > Porochilus rendahli. Next base: position 24,495,458 of record JBCNYG010000022.1, on the reverse strand, counting down.
ACAGATGCTCGGTAATAAAGCATGAGCTGCAGATCGAAAGGAGACGACGGCAGGCATCACATGTCTCTGAGGAAACGCACGGGAGGTGAAAACTATTGTGTTATTGGGAAGCTCGCTAGTGGGTGGGAATTGGAAATGACTAAAAGCTCATGAAATGTGTAGGTAAATGCTGTAAGTACATAAATAATAATGCAAGCATGTAAACATTCAAAATAAATATATTGGTATCCTCAAATTTGCTTGTGGCACATAAATATGTCAGTTGGCAAAAACAAACAAACAAAAAAAACAAATTTGGTTTCAATTAATTATCCAAACCACTTCGGACTCCAGCCGATGGCGGGGTACTCCCTGAACACACACTTACTCACATCCTGGGTAATTGAAAATATCCAATCAGTCTAATGTGCATGTTTTTGGACTGTGGGAGGAAACCAGAGCAACCCATGCAAACACTGGGGAAGATGCAGCTTCCACACAAAAACACCCTCGCTGGGCATGGGACTCAAACCCAGGACCCTCTTGCTGTGAGGCAGACGTGCTAACCGCTACACCGCCTTACTGTTGAAATCAACACACAAACAAATACAGTTCATTCGCATAAACAAGCATAAATAAGCAGGCAAGCGAAGACATTCAAATTAATGAAATGATTGCTTCTCCTGTATTTGCTTTGAGCTGTGCCTTTTTATTCTACTGCACTCCCAAAAAAGTCTCATTGTTTCACATTATTAAAGATCCATTTTTAAATACGTAACCCTAAATAGATATTTATAAGATTTTTTATTTTTTTTTTCCGGCCTGGAAGAAGCCTGCAGTTTTTAACCGACCCTTTCCTGTATTGTTTTCTTGCTCCAGCTGTTGTCAGAGACTCAGCTCAACATGATGAAGGTTGTGAATTCTCTTCATGACATACTCGACTCTGTTCATAAAGACGTCGGCGGCGAGAGGGGGCTTCTGAAGGCGGACCTGCTTCAGAGGGCTCCGGTGCGCGACGGCTTCCGGCCCGGAGGCTGCACCAGAGGAGACGGTAATGATATCCCTTACTCTGGTGCTATTTTAAAGTGGACAGTCAGCCATAATGAGCCTCACCACCATACAGCCTGAAGACTTCCCTCAGGCTGGTCCTTTCTCTCTGCTGTCTCTCTGAGCGACTGATCCCATTCAGAGGCAGCATGAGAAAGATGGCACATGTCATGTCTGCTGTGTTAAGATGATAAATGATAACGTTAGGTTTCTTTTCTCTCCGGTTCTCACAGGCTCCCAACCGAGAGACTGTAGCGATATCTACGCCGGTGGACAGCGGGAAGACGGGATCTATTCTGTGTTTCCGATTCACTTTCCATCAGGCTTTCAGGTTTATTGCGACATGAGCACTGACGGGGGTGGCTGGACGGTGAGTCGTGCGCTTGAAGACCAATGTTCCGCCAAGTCAAACACGTTTTATCGGGCATGTTTGAGCTTCTGCTGCAGGGAGGATGTTACGCTGTGTTTAATGACTTTTGGAACTGAATGGCGAAGTTTCATACATTATATCCTCCGGGCTGTAATTTATATTATTTCACTTTTATAGCTTAGCACACTGGATTTAAATTATAAAGGGAAATTGCACAATACCGTGTTCCAATTTACATGCCGCATGTAGGAATCTCACAAAATTGATTAGCCACTGCACCTCGTGTAAGCTCGTGCAATCTCCTCTTACACGTTTATGAAAATGGTACCAGTGGTGCTGTTTACGGTGCAGATATCTTTAAAATAATTATACTTTTGCTCCTGTGAGTGGCTCAAGTACGGCCACACACAGGCCCAAGCGATTGCGTTTTAGCAGCTTGTGTTCAATGGGAACACAATTGCGTTTCTGTGGAATCGCATTCCTACGAATCATTCAAATTCAAATTTTATTCGTCACGTGCAAATTATACACAGAGAAATATGTAGTGAAATGCTTAGTACGGCTGTCCAAGATGTAAAGAAATAAACTATTAACAATCAACAAGAACAAAAAGAACAATACCTAGGACTTTAAACGATTTTAAATTACAAGGGGGTAGAAAAAAATAATAATAAATTCATTCATTCATTCATTTTCTGAACCGCTTATTCCTAATTAGGGTCGCGGGGAGGCTGGCGCCCATC
>JBCNYG010000022.1:24454619-24471629 GCA_039654305.1 Porochilus rendahli | reverse complement strand
AGCCCACTTCATTTTCGGAACACCACTTGGACATCCAGCAGTTCAGCGACCATAGCCTGCTGTAAGCTACATCACCATGCCGTATTGATATGGTGCCCGAGTGTATTACAGCATTGGACATTGCCTTCACTAATTTCCACACCTCTATAAAGTTACTCTTAGTAACCTCTGACTGACGAAAGTGTATATCATTAACTCCAGCCTCTATGACTATCTTGGAGAACCTATCCTTCCATAAGAACCTAAGATAACCTACTATGTCCTGCGCTCTGGCTCCTGGGATACACCTAACTAATGCTGCTGGTGCCTCTAAGGGACTAGCTAATTTCACATGCCTTAAAATGGAGCTTCCTATAACCAGAGCTCTTTCAGGTTTCTCAGTGGGTGCCTCACTGAGGAGAGCAAACCTTTTCGACACGTGAGGCGCAGATGCGTAATGTTTCCGAAGGGGAGCCTTTGGCTTTGCGAGTAAGCCGCCGAGTCGTCACCCATTCGCCCCCTTGCGAGGGCTCTAATCTTCTCCGTCAGAGAGCTAACTAGTGTACACCCATCACAGATAAACAAATACAAAAGGATTGTAGCCATGATACTAAAAACAAACCTTAGCTGGAGACTAGTCAATGTTAGCAGGATATTAGCAGGACGCGGATACCCTCTGCATTTGGAGTGGAGAAAAGTTGATGTTCGAAGAAAACTAAAGAAAATAACTAAAACTGCTTAAAGATAGAAAAAAAGGTAAACAACAAAATCAAATTAAAGTTAAAATTAAATCTCTAAAATCAGAGGGAGGAAGCTAGGCTAACAACACCGACAAGTAGTTGCCGGCATGCGATTCACACAACACCCATCAGTTGAGAATCTTTCACACACACACACATACACACACACACACATGAAACTCAAATAATTAGAATATGTAAATCTAGTCAAAAACCGAGTTTAAAATATGTTAAAAGACTCTCACAAGGTTTGTTTACCCCAAGCATTACACTTCCAGAATCAAAAACTTGAACGGTGTATAGAAATCTCTCGGACAGAACCGGAGGAGCTCAGGATTTATTTATTTTTTATTTTATATTTATTAATTTAATATTAAACACATTTAAAATTAAATAAATACATAACATTTATTTTATATTGATTAATTTAAAATTATCACCTTTTATTCCTTTTAATAGGTATATATTATTTACCTATTCCAAGTCCATAAGTTACATTAGAACAGTTATATACAACTTATAGAACAGCTGTTTAAGATTTACTTTACAGTTTTAATTAATAATTTACTGGAGTCTACACCCTGACTTCAATTAAATAAGGAGGTTTTCGACTTGATATTGCTTTGATCCCACTTCAAATGCAGTTAGCATGTTTTCCCCCTTTGTTTTCTTTATAAACTATTTGATTTAAGCTTATAGAAGTGGGAAAAACATGTGCACAGTGAAGAATTAAGTGTGTATATATACACTGTGTCCACATGTTTTTCCCACTTCTATAAGCTTAAATCAAATAGCCTCTGGGAGGCTGTGGTTGCTGCTGCACAAAAAGTTGATCAACAGATAAAGAAATTGACAGACTCCAATTAATGAAAGGCTTGTGACAGTTATTGAAAAGAAGGCTGGCTTTATTGGTCACTGATTATATTATTGTGGAAATGTTGTTTGTTCATTATTTTAATTTTAACAGAAAATAAACCGGTGAGATGGGAAAATATAAATTTTTTTATTTAGTTGCCTAATAAATGTGCACACTGATATTCTCTTAAGAAAGACAAAACATTATATATATATATATAATCACATTGTTTGTTAAAGCAGCATTAGAGATTGGTGATTTTGAATGATTTTTTTTGTTCATGTGTTTAGCTACTTAATTCTAAAACAAATTAGCAACATCGCCTAGTCGGTTGACTGATGGTTTGAAAGGTTCGGATTTTGAGTATTCCTGCCTTGTCTTAACCTCAGTAAAGTTTGTAAAAATAATTTATTATATTACTAAACAATGACATGTGGAGAGGAAACTACACAACAGATTTCTCTGAACGTCACTTTCATTACACTTGCCCTGTTTTTTAGAGTGTCTGCCTCTATTATTCTGTGTTTGTTTTATACACTTGATGCTAATTAAATATTAGCATAAAAACAGGTGAACAGAAAACCCCAAAGCAGACTAATTTCCTGTCTTCTGTTGCTTAGAACAGCATTAAATGATAAGACTTTCTTCTTAAGGAGACACCTGTCAAGCTTCACAACCTCTGATCTCTCTCTCTCTTTCTCACTCCTACGCTGTGCATGCCTCGTTGTGCTCAAAAGATCTAACACACACACAGAGACACACACACACACACACACACACACATACACACAGACGCTGTCCTGTGCTAATGCTAATGAACAGCAGGCTCAAGCTAAAATGACAACAGCTAAATCATCTCCTGCAAATGAAGTTGTGTTTGTGCATCTCTCTTCAGCAGTGTACTCATCTCTGTATACCATAGTACACAACAGCAAAATATGCTGCTACAAATCTTTATCATGTTTCTGAAAGGATTTAAAGTCATATTACATATTCATTAAGCTTATCTTCATGGCTAATCATAGCTAGTTTGCCAATAGGAGCCACAGCTGACTGGGTTTTAAGTGGGACATTTTTAATGTCCATGGCTAATGTTGGCTAGGTGGCTGTTGTGACAGGATAAACTGGCAGTGTTTCTGACACAGTGAAAAAAACAAAGACAGACAAACAAACCTTGTTATTCGGATCACAAAAGATAATCTCAAAGGATTTCTGAAAGGATGCAATTGTACAAGTGTTCAGTTAGCTAATAATGCTAATACTATGTGGGGGATGATATCATGACCTAGCTGGTTCCACCTAAGGGGAACTGTGGTACAGTGGATTGGGATGGTTATATGAGGGAATGAGTGGGGACGACAGATGGCCTGGAATGAATGATGCATCCTGGAGCAGGTGTAGGTTATAATAGCAGAGTTTATTTTTTTTATCTGGGACTTCTCTGTGGTAAATGGAATGATAGAAATACTGTCTAAAACTAACCAAACCCTTTAAGCCTCAGAGCAGCTTCTAATCTGACAAGTTTTCGAAGATGTTTTGTGAGTCACTACTTTAAACATTTAATTTGTTTAATCGTCAGTGCTAATCTTCAACTAGGAATATTGTGTATGTCATTTGTTAATGAAAGGAAACCGGAATACCCAGTGAAAAGCCACATAAGCACAGGAAACTACACATATATACTATACTATGTCCACTGATACAAAACACTGTACACATTTGACATATCAGTAGACTATGTAAACTAAACTGTGTTTACTTTTTCACTGCTTTAACACATAATGCGTTCAATCACCACTTCTATCAAAATGCATGAATACCTCTCTCAGTTTTCTCTCAGTTCTCTCAAAACAATGAAAATACCAAATTTTCAGAAAAAGCAAAGGGTGTTACAACTGTTTTTTTTTTTTTTTTTACTTTTGCATAGCATGAACGAACTTCAAACCGTATGGAATGGTTTAGCGAGTGGAAAAATGAAGAAATACAGTTATGCAGTGATCATTATACACTTAACAAAATGAAGATAAATCAGAAACCAAGTACTATTCAAGTATTTATTCCATGTAATATAGGATCATGTTGATAAGAATAAGTAAACAAACAGCAGTATATAGCAATAACAAAATAACAGTTTCTTTTATGAGAAATAAGTCAATATTTGGTGAGGCCATTCTTTACTTTGATTATAGCATTTAACCTTTAAGGTGTAGTGTTTACATATTTTTTAATTTATGTTCTGATTCCTTTTATAAACAGTGTTTGTGGTGTGCTGCTTCCTCCACCTGAGTTGTCTGATGGTGGTCCAGAACCTTTTTGAGGCCAACCAATAGTTATTTTACAGGCCCTCACAAAACTCCTCCCACACCCAAGATTTTGCATCAGCAAAATCTGTTAATGCTGGTTATGTGAGAATGTTTAAATCATATTCATTAAAGGGCACCTATCTTTATTATAGGTTGTGTGTGTGTGATGGTGGGGGAAGTGTATAACATATCAGCAATATTGCTGCATATGGCTTTATCTGATAAATAAACCGCAATCTCTGTATATACACCACTTTGATAAGTTGTATGTGTAATAAAGGGGAAAAACAGTGGAGTATGGACTGACCTGTGGAAAGTGAGCTGTGCTAAAGGCTATCATTAGCCTTTGTCCTCTCTCTCTCTCTCTCTCTCTCTCTCTCTCTCACTCTGTGTGTTTGTGTGTTCTGTGCATTAGAGGGGAGAGAGAGAGAGAGAGAGAGAGAGAGAGAGAATGAGTAAACTGGGCAATTTAAAATGCAGTCTCCTGGGGAAAGAAAAAGAGAAAATGCCATAGCAGATTGTCTGTAAATAGATGCAATAGGTAGATAGATTGACAGACAGACAGGCAGATAAAAAAGAGTGCAGATATGGAGGATATACATTTATTTATTTGTTGTTTGTTGTTGTTTTTTCACACCACTGCGTGGCTGGAGAGAAGGTACAGAAAAGAAACTCCATTTATTTGTATGCTGTACATACATATTAACAATTAAGATGAAGAACGGAAAACAAACCAAAACTAGTACTGCAAACAATGCAAACAGGGTCCAAGCCCATCGCCACAAGTCCCTGTTGGTGCTTATTATGTGGACTTATCATATTTGTAGTGCCCCTAGTGACTAATGCTCATCAAATTTGATTCAATGCATCAAAGTGTTATTCCAAAGAAGCCTGTAAGTTGTAGAATGATATTATTTACTATGGCCAATATATGCAAGACTTTGTATTTAGCATGCTTTTTTAGCATATCTAATTCGGCTCAATTCAGGCAATGTGGGAATGTAATGATTTTTAATGTGCAATATTCACCTTGGGAGTCATGGCCCAAAAACTACCTCTTGTAATTAGCATGCTAGCTTTTAATATTTGTTTTACTTTTTGAACTTATATAATAATTAAAATAATTTTCACTCTTCACTCTCAAAATTCTATATCAACATTTCATGCAGGTTGGGCGAAAATTGTAGGAGGTGTTTGAAAAAGTAAGTTCTAGGTGAAAATGGATGTGGCTTACATCATATGACTTATGGACTTAAATACCTTTTTTCTGCTGTAGCTCCCCAGTAGGCCAATTTGCTTATGTGTTTTGTCTCTTTGGTCCCTCAGTGATCTGTACCCATGTACTAAATATGTTTTCCAAAATCCCAGTGGTTTGGGCTGTGAAACCCATTTTACTTCCAAAAAATATATATAGTAATTAAAAAGCCAATACCAAAACCAATACACTATTATGGTTCCCAGTCCTGCTGTGCTTGGAACTTTAACTAGAGGACACAGGGCAAAACACGAGAAAACAAGACACTGCTTGTTGTGAATGCTTCTGTATCGACCACCAAGCTATCAGGAAAGTGTAAGCACACTGTAGTTCTCTTTGCCATTTGAGCCCAAAAGCATGGAGAACACAGCTCTAGCAGTGCCTAACACATGGGAAGATGCAAAAAGACTGTGAAAATTCTTTAGGTCATGATAAGTACATTTCCCTGATACAGATATTCTTAATTATTCTTGATATCACCATCAATAATTTTTTGATATGCTCAAAGAAACCCAGCCATTGGGGTCACACAAGCCAGTGTGCTCTTAATAACAATCCCAAGCCTAGGAAAATAGGGTCAAAATAGAAAATTAAGGAGTGATGTTAAATGTCATCATTGCATATCTCACAAATAGGGCGTGTGGAAAAAGGGGGACTTCTGCAGGGTGTTAGATGAGAGTGTTGGTTGAGAGTGTTACCAAGGATGAAAGAGTGGTGATTGGAGCAGACATCAATGATCATGTCGTTGAGGGGAACAGTGATGATGAGAGAGTGATGGGCAGGTATGGTAACAAGGAGAGGAACTCTGAAGGTTATCTTCATCTTCATCCGTTTGATCCCAGGTCAGGTCATGGGGCAGCAGCCTAAGCAGTGAAGACCAGACGTTGTTCTACCCACCCTGTGAAGAAAGCTTTTTCCGCCACTTCTATTATCCGCGATCTTGTTCTTTTGGTCACCACTCAAAGCTTATGACCATAGGTTCAATGTGGACCAAGCTCTGGCTTTGGTGACACCGAGACCTAATGGCCTGTAGCAATGGGTCTGGTACACCATATTCCTGGTGCACACCCCACAAGATAGCCCAAGGGACACAGTTGAACGCCTTGTCTAAATTCTAAAGCACATGTGGAGAGGTTGGGCAAACTCACACGTCCCTTCCGGATCCAGTAGAGTGTGTAGAGCTGGTCAAGAGTTCTGCGGCCGGGAAAAAAAACACATTGTTCCTCCTGAATCCGAGGTTCGACTATAAGTTTGATCCTGCTCTTTAGTACCTCTGCATAACCTTTCCTGGGTAGGCTGAAGAGTGTGATTCCACGATAGTTGGAACACACCCTCCAGTCCCTTTTTTAAAAAGGGGAACTACTAAACCGATCTGCCAATCCAGAGGTACAGCTCCCAATGATGACGCAATGTTGCAGGGATGTGTCAACCAAGACAGTCCTACAACATCCACAGCCCTGAGGTATTCAGGGCGGATCTCTGGAGCCACCCTGGAGCCCAGCCACTGAGGAGCTTTTTGACTACTATAGCTATCTACCACTATAAACAGTTGTGGAGTTCTGCTTCCTTCTATTAACAGTGTTTGTGGAGTTCTGCTTCCTCCACTTGAGGCATCTGATGGTGGTCCAGAACCGTTTTGAGGTCAACCAGTAGTTGTTTTCCAGGCCTCACAAAACTCCTCCCACACCCAAGATTTTGCATCGGCAACAGCCCAGGCTGCAGCACATATGGCCTGCTGGTATCTGTCTGCTGCCTCAGGAGTCCCACAGGCCCAAAAAGCCTGACAGGCCTCCTTCTTCAGCTGGATGGCCCCTCTCACCGCAGATATCCACCACCGGGTTCAGGGGTTCCCACCACAACAGGAACTGATGACCTTCCAGCCACAGCTATGTGCTGCCACCTTAATAAAAACTGAAGGGTAGATGGTGATAAATCATCAACATGATGAAAATGGCAGTCTTAAATACATATTTTGAGAAGGAGAACACAGACATATAAGAGTGGAGAAAGGTGCTTGTAGATGGAATGTGTCCTATGCTGGAGACACAAACTCAAGGAGATTAGTGACTTTAGAGTGGGGGCAGGGGATAGTGTTAATATACAGTATCAGCTGATAATTTGTAGAATGACTTCAGAGGAGAAGAAGAGGAGATTGAGAACTGAGATAGGGAAAGTTTAGGAGGAAGACTGCTGTGTGAAAGGAGGTAAAAGAAGTGCTGGGTAGCAGCAAGGGAATGCTAGATGACTGGACAGCGACAGCACGTGTGATGACCGAGAAAGCTAGGGGGGTTTTGTCCTAAGGAGGACAAAGACTTGGTGGTAAAAAATGAAGAAATTCAGGAAAACTCCAGGGAGGAAGAGGTTAATTAAAAAGTAACAGTAACAATAACAAAGGTGATATGAACAGTAACAATTTTCATGAAAAGGAGATGTACAGAGGTGCAGTAACTACAGAGACACATGGTTGATGAGTCATACCATGAAGTTGTGGGAAGGAGTAGTGGAAACTGTATGGTTTGGAGATGGTAGCACTAACAAAAAGAAAAGAGGGGGAACCTGAAGTGGCAGAGATGATCATGCAGGAATGCAGAAGACAGTGAGGTGAAGAAGGGTGACCCACTGTGGTGGTCAAAAGTAGAATACCCCAAAGCCATCTGTATTTAAGAAAAAAATGGTTTTCGCTAGGTTTAAGACCGCAAGCCTAAAGATCAACCAAGATCTGTTCATGCCAATTATGATTTTATCATTGAACTGAATGTCATTACCTCCACATGGCTAATATCAATGGATTACACAGTATTTGACCCCCCTAATCCCTGGTTCTGGCTATATTTATTATTCATACACTGAAGAAACTGGACATGGAGGAAACCCATGTGGGCAAAGTGAGCACAGGGTGTGAAATTCAGCACAAAGAAAGTACAGTAAGCTCAGGATTGAATAAGAGCCTATCTACACGTCCACACTTCATTTCATGAAAAATCCCAGAGAGAGAGAGAGAGAGAGAGAGAGAGATTTGTGTTAGTATTTGTGTCTATAACCAGAGAGACGAGGAGGGGAAAGCAGGAGGGAGGGAGGAAAGAGAAAGAGTGATAAAGTGAGAGCGGGAGTGCTGTGTCTCTTTAAGTGGAGGTAGAGAGTCAGTGTGTGCGGGGGAGGGGAAATGTAGGGGGGTTTGACTGTGTTGGAACAGTCCTTCTGTAATGAGCAGATCTGAGAGAGAGAGAGAGAGCGACAGAGAAAGATTCAAACACACCGACAGTGGAGATAAACGATAAGAAGCAGCGATACAGGGCAAACCAGCCACGCACTCTCCCCGGAAAGGCATCGAAAGGAAGGCTCCAAACCTGGATTTATCACTGATGCGCAAACACTGGATTGTGATGTGGACCTGAAAGAGCTTGAGCAGAAAGAGAGCAAGATAGATAAACAGACAGGGAGGGAGACAGAGGGAGAGGGAGAGAGAGAGAGACAGCAACCAAAGGACGGATTAATAACGCCGGATTGTCTGCTTCCCTGCTGATCCATGTATCTCCGGTTTCTTAAACGACAGCATTCATAACTAGCACACGCCTCGTTTTTTTTTTCTTTCATTCTTTTTCTTTCCTCCCTTCATCATCAGCATCATCCGCAGCATGATGAAGTTGGGCGGGGGGTTCGTGTGCTGACGCTTGTACACCAAGACAAGAGCCTCCTCCGTACACTCTTAGAAAAGAAGGTTCTTGGGTTTATCTCCCATAAAATCTGGAATGTAGAACCCAACAGTTAACCCACTGAATAGCAAGAACTGTTAACCTGAAAGCATGAAGAACCTTTTTCCTAAGAGTGTTGAGTAGCCGTGTGTAAATGCTGCTCAAGCGCTTCCTCCACATAACAGGTTTCTAAAAAGGTGGAGCCTCAGGGAGTTAAGGATCAGGGCCTGAGAAGCCCTGCACATCCAAGTCGCTGTGCTTGTGTCGCCTGATGCATGATGGCTGGCATGGGCCTTCCACTGTGTTCATCTCCAAGACGCAGCCGTTGGAGATCTGCTTGGGAATTATAACTGCGCTGTTTGGGAGAAGGATGGTGTGAGCAACATCCTGTTTTACTTTTTGTTTCAGCCTGTTTTTTTTCCTGTTTCAGTTTGTCATTTTGTTGACTGACAGAAACATTTCCAGTTTAAGTAACGTCTTCCACTCTGGCTTTTGTACCCCCACCCCATCACCACCTCCCACTCCCGATCTTTTCTTTCATTTCAACTTTATTTTTACGAGATTTGTTGACTTTTGCCAAGCCCTATTTCATGCATGTCCACTGGGGGCAGGTTCAACTTTGACGATGGGGGGTCTTATTGTGGCGGGTGGGACGAAGGCAAGGCCCATGGCCACGGCATCTGCACGGGGCCCAAAGGCCAAGGCGAGTACGCTGGTGCGTGGAGCCATGGTTTTGAGATCCTGGGTGTGTACACTTGGCCCAGTGGCAACACCTTCCAGGGCTCATGGGCACAGGGCAAACGCCATGGCATTGGTGTTGAAAACAAGGGCAAGTGGGTGTACAAAGGGGAGTGGATGCATGGATTTAAGGGACGATACGGAGTGCGGGAGAGCACCGGTGCCAGTGGCAAGTACGAGGGCACATGGAACAATGGACTGCAGGACGGATATGGAACCGAGACTTACTCGGATGGAGGTAAGCATAAGATTCACGTTTACCTGGATGTACTGTGTTAGCAAATTGAGTTATTGAGGTTGGTTTATGCTAGAGTTAACGATTAAAGGAATAGTCGTACTTTATCCAATGAAATTTCCATAACTCCCACTTAAATGTTGTCAAATCATGATATAGCAAACAAGTGTTGTAGCAGCTTTTACCTGTTGAGCGTAAATGTCAAACATTGCTAGGCCAATTAACATGTCTACAGTTGTACAGTTTTCATTAATAAGCCAAATATGTTTGTATTTAAAATAAAAATTAAATGCAGCGGATATATACTACACCTCCAGACATTAGGTCCCCCTCCAACCTTATTCTGATTCTCTCAAACTCCAAGACTGGACTTGAAAGTCTTTTATACCAACACAAAAATTTAATGTGCAGTGCTAAACTGGAGGCATTACACTACATTAGACTGATGGAAATTGAGGCCTTTGTTTCATTTTTAGCTGGACTATGACATGTTTGTTGAGACCTGAGCCTCACACCCATGTTTACTTGCTGAATATCCCATTTCAGATTACAAATGATAACATTTATCTGTAGTTTCCAACACTAATTCACGTGTTCCAGTTAGTATCTCAGCTCATCGGGGTGATAGATAGATAGATATTACAGACTGACTGTATGGACAAAAATTTATGGACACTTGACCTTCAGACCCATATGTAGCTTCTTCCCATTGGTGCCACAAATTTGAAAACACACACTTGTGCAGAATGACTTCATCTGCTGTTAGGTTACAATTTTCCTTCAATAGAACTAAATGGCTTAAACCTGTTGTGGCATGACAGCCTCCCTGTGCACACATTGAGCTCCATGAGGACATGCCTTGCCAAGGTTGGAGTGGGAGTATGTGAGTTGCTTGCACAGAGCACTGACCTCAACCCCACTGAACACGTTTGGGATGAACTAGAATGCCACCTGCCTCATGTTTCCCCACCTGACATCAGTACCTGACCTTAATAATGCTCTTGTGGATGAATGATCACAAATCCCCACAGCTACGCTGCAAAATCGAGTGGACAGCCTTCCCAGAAGAGATACATTTATTATAAGGAGGAATGGAACCTAGAGACCAACAATTGAGAAACACATACAAGTGCTATGGTCATGTGTCCCGAAAATTTTCTCTCTATAGTGTAGTTCAGATAAAAGAGTTTGTTTCAGCAGTTTATCAACCGCCCAAATATAGGAGTGAGTAGCTGTGTATGCTACATAAATGTAATATATATGCATGAATGAGCAGGTATTTAAAAAAAGTGGATGTACACACTAGTATCACTTGCCCTGATATCCTGTAAAAATACATAAAAATATATTTATAGTTCAGTTTGCTGTCACCACATGGTTATGTCACCACATAGCAGAAAATTCTGTTGCTAATTGCACTATGAAGTAATTTAGCCACATTACATAAGCTAGTGAGCTAACAAATTGCACTGCTAGACTAAAATTAGCAGCTAATTTGCTATCTTAGCGAAAATTGACATACCTTTACACTGGTGGCTAGCTCCTAGCTGATGTTAACCTAGCAATCATGCTAGGATTGTTATTATTGTATCATGTAATATAGACCAGTAGACAGGTTTGCTATAAAGTCATAAGAACATATTATACAACATATATAGTAATATAACGATTTAGACACTGCCTAAAGGTGGGGCTCCTGAGAGGTAGTGCGGCTCTCTTAGGGAATAAATAGATAAATCAGCCTTCCTTGCATGTCCCATTTGGAAGCAAAAGAAGAAAAGGTCACTAGCTGATTTCTGCATTCATTTTTATCACCTGTCTTGTTAGATTAATGATACGTTTAACGTGTTAATACCACGTGTTGCGGCACAGATTGTGTGTGTGTGTGTGTGTGTGTGTGTGTGCGTGTGCGTGTGCGTATGTGCGGGTGTGTGTGATGAGCACAAAGGACAGCTTACATCATCACACAGAGAACCAGTCCGAACACCATCAGTTTTCAAACAGCCATACTCCCAGCATGCACCACTGCAGTCTATGACCCAAAATAAAAATAGTCATTCTAAAGAATGTTGTAACCCCTCAGCCAGCCAGCCTTAAATGCAAGGAGGACCAAATGGAAGCGCTCTGTGCAAGGGCACTGTGCCAAGGTCATAGGTCACATATGCAAATTAGCTACCCTATATTCAGGTTTAGGTCATAGGGAGTGCCTGTGAAAAATTTTAGAATGCCAGAATATATATGAGCTGAGCAATGCCCTGGACAAACGGTCACTGTGCCAAAGTCAAAGGTCACATGCAAATTACCTTCCCCACACACAGGTTTAGGTCATGTGGAGTGTCTATGAAAAAATTCAGAAAGCTGGTCTGTGCAGGAGCCGAGAAATGGCCCGGACAAATTTATTGTCACGCTGCCTTACCGCTCACCAAGCCAACAGCAATTCCCCTCCAGCTATAACTGGCTAAGGGGTGAAAACCTTTAAAATGTAAATGTTTAATGGTTAATCTAGAAAAATCTGATATCTTTACTATAGATAAAGTTTGTGTGTGCATCCAGCTCAGTGGTTTGAGTCATCTAAAGGAACTGTGTGGGTTTTTTTGTGCTAACCTCAGACAGAAAATGTTGTAATAAACCTCTGGAATTATCAAGGCACGCAAATAGCTGTGCCATGAACACCAGGGGCAAAAAAGTTGTCTGAAATTCTAAGAGGGTGCATTATGGGTCAATCTGAGGGTGGAGCCAGCATTGGGGCATTTTGATTCCTCTTGCCACATTCAACAGAGTCATTATACAATTCATGTGCGAAGTCAAGTAATTTACGGCATCCTGCTCAGGTTGACCTGGACCCTCTGACAGGTGTCTTTGGACTGTCAAGCGGACTGTTGAAAATAATCCATTTTGTAAGGTAACTGATGTTGCAGAGAAAGTCAGAGTAAGAGTACTGCTGTGAGGGATCTCAAATTCCTTGACCACTATGTATATGTATATCCATGTATAAGTCTTTTAAAAATTATGATGTCTACTGACCTTTGATCTATCACTGCATACATAAATAAAAATCGTATGCCTGAGAATACTGAAGCATTGATGCAATCTATCGTGCAGCCTCCAAGATCTCCAAGTTCTCCATGAAAGTATGCTTTAGATCTAGATGTAGAATCTTACACAAATACTTTGACACTAAAGGAACACATAATTTAAATTAAGCAGCAGTAAACTTTAACTGTTTGTTTCGAACTTGTTTGTTTTGTTTTGTCTTAATTTCATACATTTTGATCTTTACTTGTTTATGTCTTTCTGTGAATTTCATATTTATTTTTCTTCTTTTAATTGTTGAGCTGATTTATTTTTTGTTCTCCATATACACCGAAGGAAGATAAATTTAGAGGCCCAAATTAAGGACATTCAGAGCAGACTATGTGGGCCTGCTCAACAGAAAACAAACAAAAATCACTAATTTAGCAGAAACATAGCATGGTAAGGTCAGTCAGATTCACCCAAAGAATCAAGGGTGTAATGAGGTCTCGGCATGCTGATGACCCTAAAGCAGAGTGCTGATGCAAAGGAATATTAGTGACAGAGGTTGGCTGGTGTGTGTGTGTGTGTGTGTGTGTGTGAGAGAGAGAAAGAGGGAGAGAGAGAGAGAGAGAGAGAGAGAGAGAGAGTATCCGGATTAGAGGCCTATTATGCCTGAGTTTACCTAACACAAGAGAACAGGGATCTATACACACCAGCAGCCTGACTTCAAACACACACTCTGCTTAACACCATAACACACTGTTCTCTGCGGAAACACAGAAACACTCTGCTGTAACAACGAAACATACTCTGCTATAACACTGAAACACACTCTGCTGTAACAACAAAACACACTCTGGTAAATGTGACCATCTGTACGTGCATTACTAAAGTACACAGAAGAGTTTTAAAATATTGTGGATTATTTAAGGCTCAGTTATAAATGACAGACCTCTGTAACTGGAGAGTGGTGATTATGCTGTCCAGTTAAAGGTTCGTTTACGCTGTACATGTCACTGAGGAAGTGTTTGTGTCTATGCGACCATTTCACAGGATTTCTGAAACAAACACCTTTACATTTTAATTCACACTTCATTTCACACTGATTTTATTATACACACAATGTGTGAGCTACACTGCGATGCTGAATGTCCTGTCCACTCTAAAGCTTAACTTGAAAACACCAGTAAGATCCATTTACTATTACATGCTCCAGTTTTCTCTATGCTATGAGCTTAAGATAAAATCATGTACACCAGTGTTACATAATTTTCTCACGGATATGTAGAACAAAGAGGTAATAAAGAGGATGTAATAAAGACCGGGAGAGAAAAAGATTACTGAAAAATTTATCACAGATTGTAACATTTCTAAAACCACAGATTATTACCTGAGGAACAGTAACAGACAAAATTTCCCACAACTCTGAGAAATAAGTCTATTTTGGATTAGGGGATGTAGCACGTTGTTGTCCTGACATCTCTTTAAATAAAGCTTCAGCTTGTTCTAAATGCAGCAGTCTGTATTTCCTTCCCGGGAAAAGAAAATCAAGGCTAATTACACTCATCTTATTCAAGCTACACTGGGTCAGGGGTGGAAAAGTACTGAGGAAATGTACATAAGTCAAATTATGGGTACTGTGCCAAGTAAAAGTAGATGTATGAAGCCAGAAATTGACTTGAATTAAATTTTAAAAACATCATCATTTAAATATACTTAAATATTAAAGAATAAAAGTAAATCTTAGCATCAATGTGGAAAAAATATTTCCAGTGTGAGTGAGGGAGCAGGCCATCTCACTGCATTGACAATTCACTGTACTTAAACTCACTGCACCTGAGTAATTCACAACACATCAACTCATTGCACAACATGTCAACATGTTACTTGTTTTTGTGTGTACAATAATCATAAAATTAACAATATGAGACAATACCTGGAAAGTACCCACTCACTCATTTGCAGAACCACTTTATCCTACTACGGTGGACCTATCTCAGCTGACACTGGGCAAAAACAGTGTACACCCTCAACAGCCTGCCACACAATTGCAGGGCGAAGGTAGTAAGTACTGATTTAAAAATTAAAGTTTTTTGTTGGTTTGATTTTGACTATCATATGATTTATTTAATACAGATTGGGTTAGTGGTAAGAGTTAGGGACCTAGTTATCATCTCCTGGTGTGCTGAGTTGACATCATAGTGCAGAGTCATCATTACATTGCAGTGAGTGCACAGTGAGTTGACGTTGCAGTGTGTGCAGTGAGGTCACATAGTCCTGTGAGTGAAAGGCATAGGAATACAGTCATTCCAGGGAAATCTTTTTTTATTTTTTATTTTTTATTTTTTTTTAGCTGTCTATGTACTTTTTTTGTGTTAATTACATTATTCATTAAAACATTCAAAAGAAATGGAGGGTGAAACAGATGATCAAAAGCAAACATCAAATAAACTTCTGGAAATTTTAATGAATGAGGAATTTTAATGTGAGAAAACAATTGTAAGGAGAAACAAGTAGGTTTCTTACATAATTTAAGTAAAGTACATATCTTTAAAAAAATACTCAGCTTGAGTAATTCAGGATTTTAAAACTCTGGATTATCGATTATAAAGTCTTGATGATGAAGTCTAAAGCTCTCTCTGACCTCCTGATGCAGTATAACCCATCCTGAGCTCACCTGAGAAAAGATCTGTCATGCATTCACTTTCTTGTTTCTGTCCCCATCCTGTAACTTGTACTGTTAGCAATGTTGCCTTTTACTTCCACTAAGAAGATTTTGTATTTGATGCGGTTTGTATGTCTGTCTGTAAACAGGATTGCACAAAACCTACAAACCTGATTTTCATAAAACTTGTAATGATGTAAAGATGCATCATAGGCTAAAGAAGAACCCATTATTTCACCTGAGACTAAACTACATAAAGCTGAACCAGCATTAAGCAACAGTAAAGCAAACAAAACATCAGCGTTCTTTCTATCTCTCACTCACTCACTCACTCACTCACTCGCTTACTCACTCACTCACTCACTCACTCACTCACTCTGTGTGTGTGTGTGTGTGAGTGTATGTATGGTACAGTAAGTCACTGTGGCAACGCAGCCTGTCTTTTGCAGCAGGTCAGCGTGTCACGGGGGACTCAATCCTCCCTCGCTCTGATTGGCTAGCTGACTCAGCTAATGGTGTTTACCTGCACGTCCCTAATCTGCAGAGCTTAATCACCTCCACAGGAGAGAGAGAATAAAAAAAGAAAAGAGAGAGAGAGAGACTGTTTAAAAAGTATAATGGACAACATGGTGTTGTGAAATGGAGTCAGTGTTATATTCCTCTTACACCACAGCAATTTGTCAACAATTATTATTTCTTATTTCCTACTTGGCAGCATGTTGTACCTTTTATCCCTTTTTAGTTAGGCCATTTTTAACTCCTTGTTTGGCAGATTAAACCCAAGACAAGAAAAAAAAAGAATTTTAAGAACAGTTATTTTATTTTTTGTTTGAAAACAACAGAACAAGAATACAAGAAAGAGTAAAATGAAATTATTTTTATTTTTCTCTTTCTTGTATTTTTAAAGAAGTCTGAACTCGTGCTTTGATTTAAACAATTAATCATTTTAACCCAGTTGTCTGTCCTAAGATGATGGCATACATGTAGTACTTTCATACTATGTATATTCTGTTTAAACTACTGCTTTAAACAGACCAGTGACACATACTGTCACAATGTTTTCCATGCCATTCAAAAAGAAGGTTGCAATAAACTTTTTAACTTTCATAGAGCTGTGGCCAGTGGCCCATTGACACATTATGACAAATAGTTAAAAAGAGATACAAGAAACACTGCAAATCCAAACGTATAAAAGCAGAAAAAGCCATGGAAGCTACATGTCGATAGTACCACTTCTGATAATTTTGTGCGCCAAATGTTTGTATACGCACGCACTGTGTTGATTGCTAGACTTGAAACAGAGGCTGGTCAAGGCGACACTTCCGACAGGCAAGTATGCATGCACAGATGTTCATGATGTAGTTACAATAGTTCCCATGAGAGGACAACGAAAGGACCAACTTGGGACAAAAAAAATGTTCTGGTTTAAAAATTCAGTGCACACCCACAAGTTAAGACCGGTTTTATTAATCTTTTTTTTTTTTTTTTGTTTGTTTTTTTTTTAGAAATCATGAATATTAACATCAATAGAT
>JBCNYG010000022.1:24400353-24411615 GCA_039654305.1 Porochilus rendahli | reverse complement strand
AGGAAAAGGGGGGTGTATGTGTGTGTGGGGTATGTGGTAGGTGCATGTTTTTTCGAGAAAACACACACACACACACACACACACACACACACACACACACACACACACACACACACAAACACACACACACCTCCTCTGACGTTCTTCTGACGACTATGAGTGCCATATGACGTCGAAGCTACAAAAATAGTCACTTTTTGAGATAAATATAAACTGAGTCTTTTTTATGGAGTTATGAAATTAAAATGCTTCTTGGTGCATGATGGGAGATTGCATGATGTATTATTCATCAGGTCTTCTCCATCCCTTGTTCTGCTGTGGCAGATGAAGAAATAGGTCAGGACAATTGATTGGGAGTAGTTGTTTTTTTTGTTTGTTATTAAATTCTTCAGCTTAGAACAAGACACAACCATTTCCGTTTTTAATTTTTCACTGCATACAAGTTGATATCCTTGGAGTAGATTCCAATCTGAGCCAATCACAGCACAGAATCGCTAATAGCAAAGCTCCCAAAAAATGCATGTGTGGAACACCATTAATAAGGAAAAAGCATCTAACCATGAAGTTGCTTTTGGAAAGTCACAACATTTTCATTCATTTTCCTTGTTATTTTACTCACTTTAGATATTCCCTAAAACTGAGGTTTCAAATTGGTGTACTTTACATGTCGAGACGAAGATAGCGTGTTTGGTTACCTCATTTTTATTCCCTTCTATAAAAGTTATTAAAATACATTTTTTATATATACGTAGGACACGTGTATGGGGTGTGAGAGCCCTCATGGAAGTAAAGGAAATCATGGGAGCTTGACTTTTAGGAAGGTCTAACTCTATATATTATCTTGAGACTTAAATTCAACTAGATGACAGATGAATTTGATTGGGTTCAATATACTACTTGAACACTAACGAAAACCAAGGGTGCCAATATTAGAATGTTCAGTTTATACACAAAACACAATCCAAGAGACTACCAACACTGGCCAATGTACCGAATGCCTAGTTATAATAATACATTAGTAAAATTACAGTTTAATATCAGCTGGAATTCTGAATTAAGACTCCACAATTCAGTTTTTTTTTAATACTGTCAATGAATTTATGTTTCTTTGTAATTTTACCAACTACAGATGGTTTTACAGTAATGTTCATTCATTCTTTATCCTGCACTGTCAACTTTAGCAAAGCATTTCCCACTGTTTAAAAGCCTAAAGATTTTGTCTAAAAATCTGGTAATTGAAACTACCATGTATTCACCTACTACTTTCTTTTTTCTGCATACCAATAGGTTTTGGATTTACTTTCACCCAGTGTTGCTTTTTACCCTTCAGCCAGTAATGACAGGAGGGGTATTGTTGGCTTGGTGGCTGGGTGGGTGGGCGTCATGACGATAACTATGTCCCGGCTCATGCACAGGCCAGCTTTCTGAAATTTTGCCTAGGCACTTCCGATGATCTAAACCTGTGTGTGGGGTAGCTAATTTGCATATGTGACCTTTGACCTTAAACATATAAAGTTTGTCTGGTCCATGACTCGGCTCATATGCATGATAGCTTTCTGAACGTTTGCATAGGCACTCCCTACGTCCCAAGCTAGCTAGCATGTAAACCAAAGACACAAACACATGAAACTGAAATTACATGAAAAAGATGCTATAAAGAAATCTGAGTTGATATCATCCACAAATCTACAAAATATTTGGCTAAATTCACTTAAACAAACAAACACTAGCAAGGTGAACAAAATATGAGGATTATGAATAGACATACACCTACCGAAATGTTTTTAATTACACAGCATCATATAATTGACACTAGATAAGTAAAAATTCAATTATGCTCATTTCCAGCTTAACACAGATTTTTTTTTTCAAACAGATTTTTTTTTTTTTTAAATAGTGCATGTTTTAATACTCATTAAAATAAATTGAAGTAGTCACATTTAGTAGAAGTGGTATTTGCTGTGGTAATATCACTAGCTAGCACAAAACCATACTTAAAAGCTACCCAGTCACTAGTGAATAGCCTGTGTTTTATCTTCCATTACCAGTTCATTTTGGCTGAATATAAAGTTTTCCTTTCAAAACCACCCCAGCTCACAATTCCCACCCGTCAAGTGATGCCTTCCCTATCACACGTCCACAACCCCACAAGGAGCGGCAAAAGCTTGCATGCCCCCTCCATGATATGTAACGCTACCACCCGCCTCTTTATGAACTGCTGTGCATGCGTATTTGGAGGTGACCTAAGTGGAAGCTTTCGAAGGTGCTATCCGCCCCTGTATACGAATGAGCCCATGATTGTCTGTTGATCACTGTGAGTGACAGGGAAGTGAGTGTATGCCATCCCATCAGCTCCCATGGACTCCCATCAACCTAAATTCGAACTGGTGATCTTCAGGTTGATAGTTGCGCACCTTGTTGATGTGCCACTCAGGAGCTTGAATTTATTTTATAACTTACTGATTTTTCATGCCTCGCATCCTCCATGCCTGTGCTGACCTGATGGCCATGATGATAATTCTGTGATTTTGTTCACATTCACTAATATCATCACGCCTGGTGCATCAGTCACTGAGTCACATATAGGACGACCTAGAGTGCTTCAGAAAGTCATCATAGTTAACTGCATTTCTGTTACAAAGAGATAAAACCGTATTGGATGTTTATTTATTATGCTTGGTAAGTGCATAGGCCCCTTTAATACAAACTAGCATCTCTTGCACGCATGTGTGCTCACACACACTTAAGGAAATAAAGGTAATATTTTGGCATGCACTGCGCACAGATATGAATAAACAAATTTGTATACACACATACATATTTTTGCATTCTCTCTCTCTGTCTCTCTGTCTCTCACATGATCACTATAAACATCCTTTGCTATGCCTGATCCTCGAAGAACACCTTGGCCATGGCAAGCCCTACTTTGTTGACTTTCTTGTCCTTTGCTTCAGGGCCCATGTTGGAACGTGCCAGTCGCTGCCAGTATGCCTCGGTCCGGCTCTGATACTCGCTCACACTCTCGCCGGGCTTTACTTTGGGATGGACTTCCTCTGCAACATACAATTGAGGACATAAACGTGGATCTAAAAGTACACTATTCACTCTTCTAGCTGTTTAAGTGCATTTTGAGGAGACTCCTGTTGATATTTAATGCTTTTAGTAGCATGTCTACCTCATCATGGATATCACTATTTAAAAGTTTGGTAAACTCAAGTCTAGCTGGACTTTACTACAGGTATTTTGGATACCTGTTGTGTGGGGATCCACAGTATAAAAATTAATGTTAACATTTTTGCTGAAGTACTGAACCTTGGCGCGAGAAGTGCCACTAAAAATCTACAGCTGGTCTGTTGTTCACAATAATCCCTTCTGCTGGTACAAGGAAAACTAAAATTAAGGTAATACGCTACTGCACAATGTAAGTGAGCCTGACACTAAAGTGTGTGTGTGTGTGTGTGTATATACACACACATATACATATAGACATATATATATATATATATATACATATATCAAAATCGCGTTTTGTCTATGCGAGTTCCACAAAACATTTTCAGCAGATCAACAAAATCTGTTTAAAATTCCTTTTCCCTAAACTTGCTGAAACTCCTTTTTCCGGCCAGAACAAACTGAGTGATTCATGTCATCACTTCCGGCAGATACATTCCCTTTCCGTTAGAATGCAGTCGTTTGTAAATTTGTTTCAAGATTTGTAAAAGTGTTTTGTATGTTGTATTTTTGTTTTCTTAAAATGTATTTTTTTTTTTTTAAATGTCATTTTGTTTTACACTTTGTAATTTTGTATTGCACTTCCCGGCCACCGTAAGCATGTAAAATCAAACACCTGTATGCTCTGCCTAACTTTTTTCACACAATGAAACAATCATGAAGCTCATAACTGCCACCTGCTGGACAGAGTCTCAAATGCTTTAGGAATCTGCGAGGCTGCATTTTCCTTCATCTTGTTTGAGTTCTGCTTGAGAAGTGAAAAAACACTCAATAATAATCAAGGGCTTAATAAACTAATACGTATTCATTAAGTGTACAAAAATTGCTCTGTAGACATGTAGATGTGTCCACTGTAATCCTGTAAAAACTCCCATGAATCACTGCCTCACTGTCCGCTGGGAATCAGATCAAATGCTCCTATGTCCCCTTGCTCATGTAAACCTATTATGCATGATCTTGCATGGTAGGGCAGAGCTCTTGTGTGTGGTAGGGCAGGGGAGGGTTTAGCTGGAGCCCTGAAGAGATGTTACTTTAAATTTTTTCTAGCCTTCCAGACTAACAAACCCAGATTTAATGTTGACTGATGAGGCGAAATAATGTTTAATGTTTTATAATGCAGTGTTTTTCAACCTTTTTTTTTTTTTACATTGAACAAATCTTGCAACACACCACAAACCAAAAATGTAACAAAACGACACTCTGTAGATTATTACAGTTTGTGTGTAATCAATATATAGATTAAACTCCTTCAGTGTGCAACCTGGGCCTGTTTAGATGAACACACACAAAGCTCTTCCTTAGTGAGCATCTCGTTTATACTGGCTCTGCGCCCAGGTAGTATTAACATCTCTGCCACAATGTGGGACTGTTTTCTTTTAGTTTAAGTTCAGCAGCTACATAGCTTTGAGGGCTCTCTCTCATTTACCTTAGTGGTTTTTCCTCAGAAAAGCTGCCCGTTTTTCTCTGTCTCTCACATGATCACTATAAACATCCTTTGCTATGCCTGATCCTCGAAGAACACCTTGGCCATGGAAAGCCCTACTTTGTTGACTTTTGTTGACCTACTTTGTTGACCGTTTTTCTGTGTTGTCACGCAGGACAACAAAATAGTCCATCGGCTTGTTTGGCGTTTTGTTTGGAGACGAGGTTTAAGCTTGCTCGGCACCGTGGCACTGTTGGACTTCTGGCCACACACCAAGCACAGCGGAGTGGGTGTCGTCACATCCCCGGTGAAAGTAAAGCCGAACAAAAGATAGCTTTCACTGTATCATCTCGAGCTCACTGTCTGTGCTTTCTTTTGACCACAAATTCATATTAGGGACCTCATCTGGGTCAGAATTTTGTCCAGGGCCCAGTTCAGAGTTTGCACTTTTTTCTTTTCAAAAACCTGCACAAATCACTACGGAGCCACTAAAGGGACACAGGGAAAAAAATTACACTAAAAGTTTCTTTTGCGCACGAGAAACCTAATAATTGAAGAAATTAAGCTCCCTACTGCCACTCTCTGACATGGAAGTGTATTGCATTACTCTGCCAGTCACTAAAGCACAGACACCTGACAATGGCCAACAGTAATTGGATAATTTCCCACGGCACACCTGACCATCTCTCACGGCACACAAGTGTGCCACAGCAAAGTGTTTGAAAATCACTGTTATAATGAACCTGTGTTATAAAGATAATTAAGACAAAAAAAGTTGATCTGACTTTTCTCAGGGGAAAAAATTAACTTTTTTCAAATCTTACCACTTTCATCTTCACTTTCCTCTTCCTCCTCCTCCTCCTCCTCCTCAGAGGACTCTCCCTCCTCACACTGGCCTGTTTTGCCCTCATCTTCAGACTCTGATTCCTCTAACCACTCTTGAGTTTCTGGAATGAGAGCAATTTAGCATAAAAACAATTTAGCAAATAGTTAAAATACTCATGCTTGCATTACATTAAGTATGTAGTAAATAACAGTAACAAACTGAATTGTTCCTAATATCAATTTTCATTATGTTGCTCACTCTCAGAAAAGGACTATTAAGAAATTAGTAAATAAATGTTATGTACATTTATAAACTAAGATAAAACCACAAGCAAAATATCCACCTTCATGTGATATTGCTAGATCATAGTTAATATGTGCATATAAACACCATTATATCCTACATGATGTACAGTGTACAGTGCATATTGAGTTATTTAGTGTTTCACTGTAACTGTAATGATATCTGTGTAAAGACAGTGATTAAAAATAAAATTGTGATTTTAGAATATTCCTATTTAAGATATAATTATATATTTTTGTACTTCAACAGATACACAGACTCATACAGTAAAAATTTTCTTTAATATTAGCTAGTGGGGCATGTTAGTGGTGCTTATGGGAGTTTAAGAATAACAATACTTTTTTTGCAGGCAGAATGTATTGTGATTGGTCTGATGAAGTGGAAGGGGCGGGACTTAGTGTGTCATCCTTCAGGACCGCCTCAGCAACTTTCTGGTGTTACCGCTATTTAAATAATGCTTCAACTGCACTGAGCACTATTCTGATGCAAAACTAAAAACAATGTGGTAGGAGTAAATCAATTTTGTATCCAGTAGCACCATAAAGTTCTGTGTTATAACAACAGACTTTTTTGGCGTCCTGTGTACAGAAGTAGCCATTTGGCAATAAAGAAAACATTTCAAGATGCAAAAGGAATCTGCTAATCCCTAATACTAAACTAATTTATTAATTTATAAACAGTGATCCTGAGAAGCAACATGGCACCCACTCTGGGAAACCCTCTGTGATAGCTAGCGGAAATAGCAGAGGAGTCCCCAGATATGAAAGTAGTGTGGGCTCCAACATGACTCTCGATTACATCACGTTTAAGAGAAATACCTTTGAGAATTGTTATAGATTCACCCTGCTCTTATGTAAAAAATGAATAAAAACTCTTGTTGACGTACTGGGATCCATCTCCACCAGCACCTCCCACTGCTCCATCTTGTGCAGGTCGAGACAGTACAGGTCGTTCAGAGTGAACTGACGATCTCCAACCTCGAACATGCCTCCATATAAATACAGTTTCCCGTGTTTTACCGCTGCCATGGCGTTAGACCTTGGGCACGGCTCCACCAACGGTGCAGTTGCACCAATTTCTTCATCCTCTTCTCCGTCGCTGTCCTCATCTTCCTCACTGTCATGGGCCATAGGAACTGCCTGCTTTATGGTCATCACAGTGCCGTCCTCGGTGACAATCTCCCTTACGATTTCTGTCGGTAGTTCCTCTGCCTTGCTGCTATCCTGCTTCATTTCGTTTTCCTGATCTCCAGCTTCTCCTGTTTTCTTTCCTCGCCGACGCTTCTTCGTCTCTGACCTACTCCCCTGTGTTCACACACATTGAGAACAAATTCTGTATTAAATCCTCTGAAGAGGGACCTGATATTAGGATATTAAAAGTGAAAAACATTTAACATTATAAAAAGTGAGCAGAGCACTGCAGGCTGTTTATACCTTGACTTGTCCTGGGAACCAGCGGTTTTTGTTGATGTCATACAGGTACAGGTCGTTAAAGAAATCTCCCTCCAGTGTCTCCTCATCTTCCTCATCACACACTCCTCCAAAGAGGATCGCTCGTCCTGCGGACCCCACTGCCAGAGTGAAACCTGAGCGAGGAGGGGGCTTCACGCCTGATGGGTTCACACGACTCCACAACCACTTCTCTACACACCAACACACAGGTCAACGATACTCATTATAAACTCTTAAAGAGGTTATTTATACCCGTTCTATAGCTCTTGAACGGAAGTTACTTTGCATTTCTGTAATCTGGATTATTAGCAAAAGATACCTTATTTGTCTGTAATCTGAAAATATCAAATTGATTTTTAGTAGATTTCAACTTTGTAGAGGTAAGAAAAAAATTCTCTGATGGTGAAAATATACATATTTTGAGTGTAACTCAAAATGGCCATGATGATAATTCTGTGATTTCGTTCACATTCACTAATATTGTCATGCCTGGTGCATCTGTCACTGAGAGTCACATATAGGAGGACCCAGAGTGCTTCAGAAAGTCATCAAATTTAAGTTTATGCATTAAACGAGTTCAAATTCACTGTTGCCACAAGGATTGTGTGTGTGCGCATGTTGGGGAGGGGTGATGATGAGCACAAAAGACTGATTACATCACACAGAGAACCAATCAGAACACCATCAGTTTTCAAATGTCCATACTCCCAGCATGCACCTCTGCAGTCTAAGACCCAAAGTAAAAACCTTTAAAATCTGGGTGTTTAGTAGATATAGATTAATGACATCTCTACACTGCATAAAGTGCATTCGAGTCAGTTCTTTAAGTCATCTAAAGGAAACCTGGTGTATTTTGTAACTAAGCATGGACATAAAACAATGTGATGAACCTCTGCATGTGATGAGAATTTTACTTTTTAAGTCTGTGTTTGTTTTCAGGTTCGTACTTGCTCCCGCTATACATAACAGCCAATCATATGTGAGATATACATAACAGTCCTTCAGAATCATGTCAGTGACATGCCATGGACACAGAACAGCCATTGAAGGCATGCTCCATGCCTATGGGGCTCCGTTAGAATCTGTATTATGAGCAAACATTGGCTCGCTCCTATTCAATCTGGCTTAGAAGTGAGTGTTACCTTGCCCTTCTTTTCCCTCTTTCTTCAGGATAAACATGTCGGAATGGATAGTCCCTTTATCCACGTCCTTCTTGGCTCTCTGGTGAGAGTGAAATATTTAACTTTAACACATGCTTCACCTACTGTTGAATTTTTTCCCCTCACTACCCACATTCTCACATTTTCTATCCATCAGAGCATCACACTTGTTATCCTTACAATCTGAACATAACTGACAGGAACCACCTGCCTACTCGCCTATTACATCCAGAATAAGAAAATATTTTCTTACACTAAAAATAACAGTAACTATATCATAAAAAACACGTACAGATTTGGAATAGCCTCCGTAAATGATGACACCGGTGGCGTCGGGCGTGGTAGTCATCTGGCATGCAGAACGTGGTGAGGGGCCGGAGCCAGATGGGGCCAATCGCGACCAGGTGAAGGTGTCCAGGTCAAATGAGTGAACGTCATTATAGTAGATATAATCCCTAAACAGGTGTTAATATTTACACGATATTACAGTACGATGATTAAACACTCATGAACAATCACAACACTACTGCTATTTTATAATAGTATTACTTCTGTATGAATTTGTTTCTACTGTATATTTAATACAGTTACACTAATTATATTACATAAATATGTTTACATTCAGATTAAAGAAAAGTAATAGCTGGAATGCTTAGTGTTTACAGGGAGCTAGTTTTAAACTTAATCTATTCATAACTGAAACCCTGATGTGTAATTATATATCTAGATTAAAAGACAAAACAAAACGTGGTTTTGAACCTTGTACTCTCATGGAAGCCTCCAAACACAAGTAGCTGCTTTTTACACAGCACCATGCGATGCCCGCTTCGACCAGAGGGGGCGCCTGGAGCCCTGAACATCATACACAAACACAGCAAAGAGTGCTTATGGGAACATTCAGGCAAATCTATTCATTTAGAATATTAATGGAGAGTTTATAGTTGCAGAGTTTATAGCCACATTGTGTGTGTGTGTTACTTATTCATACTTGATCTGTTCCCAGGTGTGTGTGTTGAGGTGAAGAACCCAGAGATCCTTGTAGTGATAGAACTGTTCACCATTTGGGGATGCAAACTCACCTCCCATCACCCACAACTGCCCCCCTGCCTGAGGCACTACAATTGCCTGGAACATACCGGAAAATACAAACCAGAGCTGAAATTTTTAACTCTCAGTTTTAGCACAGTGTCCGGATGCCTCCATCAGTGTTAGAAAACATTAATGATGTTACCTGATGAGAACAGCGACGTGGAGGAGGATTCGGGATGTCGGATTTCACCCATGAGTTCTTCTTTATGTTGTAGAAGAAGAGGTCATTATACAGGTAGGTCTGAGAAAATAAATTACTTATTTTAAAAAGTCAAATATTCTTCCTGTCTTGTTTTATGTGTTGTGAAGATTCCTGTTGCCAAATCTTAAAACAATTGCACAAACAAATATTTTGGTGTTCAGTGACCATGCTGTTCTCCTGTGTTCGTACCTTTTTCCCGTTGAAGTATTCACCACCAAAAAGGATTAGCTCGTCTTTTTCGGGATGTGCACTTAGAGACGCATTCAACCTGAACACATGATCCAGGATCACTCCCACATCTTACACCCACACATGCGTTCTACACAGAAAGATGCTCTAATTTAATTGAATGTGCACCTGGGAGACGGAGGAGGGCACACACACTCCACAGCCTGAGTTTTCTTTGCATCCAGAAGCTGAAACTCTGCGATCAGTGCCTCGAGATCTTCCTGATTCAAAACACACGCAAAGTGGAGGTGTACTTTTGTTATCCATCTTAAGAAACTCTAATCCCACACCATCAGCAACCATGTTAGAGAAAGAAATCATATTTAATCGTAAAAACTTAATTATTTTGAGTAAAAAGTACGCTGTATATTTACAGTGAGAAGTGAGAAACATCTTATATCCAGTATGCTGCTGCTATTTTTCATCTAATGGTGCCTTCAATGTACATACTGTATATCCCAGTGCTCAGCTTTTATTCACTGGTGTTCAGTTTACATTTCTCTCATATTTCTGTCTAAAAGTTGTTTGTACAAATGACTTATGTTTATATCCCACTCTTGACTGTGTTAATTGCAGTTTATTGCCTTGATTGTACAAGCTGAAAGTCTCATACAAAATTTCGTTATGTATGAACATAATGACAATAAAGAATCTTGAAGTGTCTGTAAACTTTTGTCCATACATTCGGTCAGGCTGTTTATCACCCAATGGGCTGAGGAAATAACTGGAATATGTGCATTAGTGTTTGAACACTACAGATAAATGTTATTGGTTCATAGAGAACAGAAACCAGATCCAGTGGCTGTTTGGTGTTTTTAAAAAGAGAAATTCAGTATTAAATGAAAGGCCATGTTTTAAGAAACACACTACGACCACTGTTATAGTAAACTGATAACGTTTTATGTCTTGAGAAGCTATCAGTTTAAATTACAAATCAAGTATTACCTCTGTCACACAGGCACCAAAATATTAAAGAGCTTTAAGAATGATTTGTAATTCATTAAACAATCAGATAACAAAACAGACCATTAACTTTATGTTTAGATAAAAAAAAAAAACATTACATCCACAATGGCTTTGTCTGTCTGTGTGCACACATTTCCATGAACTTTTAGCTGAATGTGGTTCTTGGGCCAATGAAGAACTGGTTAAATTTTGGGCATGATCTGGACCCAGGATGTTTTTTCCTAAGGAGTTTTTAACATTGTGCGACAGAGCGAGGAAGTAGAAATCCTCCAAAATGCCCCCAGGGGAAAAAAATTCAAATAAAGATAAACACGTCCGCCTCACAGCAAGAAGGTCCTGGGTTCGATTCCCAGCTCGGGCGTTTCTGTGTGGAGTTTGCATGT
>JBCNYG010000022.1:24309963-24320020 GCA_039654305.1 Porochilus rendahli | reverse complement strand
GCGTCGAGTCTTGGTTAAATAATTCAGTTTGTTTTAAAGCAAATTCTTCAGTAACTGAAAAAAATGCAAATACACACACACACACACACACACAC
Organism: Porochilus rendahli; assembly: GCA_039654305.1. Taxonomy (NCBI): domain Eukaryota; kingdom Metazoa; phylum Chordata; class Actinopteri; order Siluriformes; family Plotosidae; genus Porochilus; species Porochilus rendahli. The sequence goes on along the minus strand of JBCNYG010000022.1, from coordinate 24,319,925 downwards.
ACACACACACACACACACACACACACAGTGTTGGGGTTATGGAAATAAGGCAGCATCTATGTGTTCAGTACTAACACTGGTTTAGTTTGCAGGTTCTCCCCATGTTTGCGTGGGTTTCCTCAGGGTACACAGTTTCTTCCAATGGTCCAAAAACATGCACAGTAGGCTAACTGGCTGTTCCAATTCACCCCAGGTGTGACTGTGACTGTGAATGGTGGTATATGTGTTGGCCTGCAATGGCCAGGCTAGCTGTTCAGGGTGTTGCCTGCCTTCACCTGGAGTCGGCTGAGATGAGCGCCAGGTACAGAAAATGAATAAATAAATGAGCAAACCCTGAATCTGCTAACACAGTATCTCTTACACATATATCCATGCCTCTTTTTTAATTCTAAAATATTGTTAAATAAATAAACAGTAAATATGCAATATTCTTAGATTCTTCTAAAAAAGAAGCATGGATGTATGTGTTAGTGATACTGTATAAGTATTTACAGTAATATTTAAATTATAATAATTTTAATATGTATTAATAATGCATATTTAAATAATTATCATCATAATTATTACTATTATTATCATCATTATAACAAATAAAGAGAACATAAATCAAAATTTCACAAAACTTTAAGCCAAGTTTGTAACATAACAACTAAATAATAATAATAAATTATTGCAAGATAATTTCATTCAATTAAAATGACTTTTAACAGATATTTTCCTTATATTTTAAATGTCATCAGTAACAGTTGAAGAAAGTATTACATTTTTACACTCTGACTTAGAATAAACATACAAACAAACAAATAAATAAATAAATTCTCCTCTTAAACATTAATAGTGCTTTTAACCTTCCATTAATCTTTTTTTCAGCTTTAACCCTCAAGGCTGCCTTCACCAACATGAGGCTGACCCCTTATGGATGCTGTTCTCCTTCGGTTACCATGGTAACATCCCCACTGTAATAAAAAAAAAAATCACCCACTCACAACTAATTCTTGCTTTCTTAACAATAAAGTACATTTTCATCACTGCGACTGGACAGAACAATGTTTATCGAGCAATCTGTGCGACTCTGCTATGGACCCTGGCTTTGACCACCCAGGAGACTGAAATAGATAAGATTTCATGTGAATTATCAGTGTATATAAATTGCATTGTCGAAAAAAATTTGTGCACACACTGTTATCTTGAATATTTTATTAAACACACACACACACACACACACACCACAAACACAAATTTTCAATCATTAAATGTTTGGAGTTAGAGATCTACTCAGCGTCGAGTCTTGGTTAAATAATTCAGTTTGTTTTAAAGCAAATTCTTCAGTAACTGAAAAAAATGCAAATACACACTGCTGAGAGAAAAGAATGGAAATGCAAGCTATTTTATTATTATTTTATTTTATTTATTTTATTATTTTACAATGTTATCCATCATGTTATTCTGCTCTTTGTTATTGGTGTGCATGCGTGTGTGTGTGTGTGTGTGTGTGTGTTTCAGGGAAAAGGAACCCAAGCACTGAGGTAGACTATGACTTGTTGTCAAAGCAGAAAATATACAACAAAATCACTAGTCTTCCACGGTGTCCAGGTCAGAGAAAGAAATCATGCTGGTGCTCCGTAATCAGCAGCACTGTATACCAAAAAATTTACATTTACACAATTAATAATTCAGCATGAAAGAGTTTAGAGCTGATTCGCTGTGACACAAGATGTCAGATATATTTATTTCATTTTAGAAAGAAATTAAGAAAACCATGCCCCCTTCATCAGGAATGTAAGGAACAATGCTTACTTTGGAATGAAGTGGCCTTGGTGCACATTAAGATCACACCAACAGAGGCCACACCTCATTTACTATGACTGACAGGTACACTGGCTCTAAAATCAAAAAGAAAAAAAAAATCTTCGACCACACCTCCTTCAGAATGACAGACTGGTACAGGTGCTATGCATCCTTTGTTGGAACTGTCATGCATGCAGGCCACACCTTCTTTACTAAAGCTGACAGACACATTGACCATGTCTCCTTTAAAACTGTACGGAAGCCACACTGGTTATATTAAGACTAATAGACACCCAAGGTACACATCTTATCTAATACTGAAACAGGCCTACTTACTAACACTAATAGATACTCAGGATACTCCTCATTGGTAGACACACAGGCCAACAGAAACACAGACCATGAGTTTTTTACTGATAGATACACCGGCCACACCGTCTGTACTACGATTGACAGACACACTGGCCATGTCTTGATATAAATAACTTAACACACATGTTTCACAGTGACATCTGAGTAAGGATAGATGAGTGTGCTCTTCAAAAAGATGACACATTTGTCCATCTTTTACCTCTCCTCTCTTGTCCTCATGCTCCGTCTGTCCCTCACCTCCATCATGTCATCCTGTTTTTTTTCCTGAAACACACAAAAAAATATATTCACACTGTGACATTTTCGGCTTCTTTGCTAGTTTTCTGGCCAGTTTACATGCTGTGTTTTTAAAAGACCTGCAGGTTTTAATTGGGATAACGTTATACTTGCTATTAATCAGTGAAATCACACGAAGGAAATTTCCATTTCGACTTCTCTCCATTGATCTCTCAAGAGGTGGTCCTTTTTACAGAAGAATTAAAAGAAGCACCAATTTTAGCACCCATCAATTCTTAGATCGTATCTAGCAAGCAGGGTGCTGTGCTAACAAAGCCGGAGACGTACAAAACATCGAGAATGAATGGACGTAAGAAAATGGAAGTGAATTGATAATGCCAGAATCAATCCCTGAACTCAAAGCTAAAACACTTGAATGGCTAAACTGAGAAACTGCTGGAGTAAATTAGCAGGTCTGCCTCACAGCAAAAAGCCCTGAGTTCGATTCCTGGTCTCAGGTGTTTCTGTGTGGAGTTTGCATATTCTCCCCGTGTTTGAGTGGGGTTTCCTCTGGGTACTCCGGTTTCCTCCCACAGTCCAAAAACATGCACTGCAGGAGCCAACATACTATAAGCACTGATGTTTTCCTTCCTCATTCTTCCTGTGTTTTAATCTTACCCTCTTTCAATTTTCTTTTTCTTATAGACACAGAGGTCACACTTTGTGTGTGTATGTCTCTCTCTCTCTCTCTCTCTCTCTCTCTCTCTCTCTCTCTAGTTGCCTTTTCATTTCTCTTTCCTCTGTTTTCCTTTCTCTCTCAGTTGGGGTTTGCTGTCATCTCTCCTACTTCTTTTTATCTCCCTATCCCTCTTTTTATTCCTATTTGTCTTTCTCCATCTTTTCTTTTAATTTTTGTATGCATATCTCTCTTCTGTCCTGTCTCACTCTTCTTTACTCTTCTTTACATGTCTCACTTTTTCTTTGTATTGCTGTCTTATTTTGTTCACCTCTTAAACTTTTTTCTTTTTTTCTGACCATCTTGAAAAAATTGTGCACAAAAAATTCTTTTTAAATATTTTTTTATTTATTTGGCATTTCGATGATGCCTGACCCTGTCAGACACATGTGCGTCTCCTGAAGTTAAGGTTACATTTGGTCCATTCATTTTGTATAAGGCCTTGGTTGGCTAAACGCGTACAAAGAGGAGAAGGCAGTGACCAGGGGACCAGGCCACAATTGTGCCGACATCGCCATTGAGAACCGTGACAGCTCAATTCTTTTGGCCCTCTTTTTGGACCGAGAGGCTCATTAGGAGCCCGACTCGGCCTCACACGGAGGTGACGGATTGCTTTCAGAGCTCAGCCCCGGACGAAGCAAATGAGTTCAGATCAACTGCGGCTTTCCCATTAAAAAAACATATTAGCCCTAATAGGCTTCTGGGTTCATCTGAGCTCTGCGCTCTCGTTTTCTTCCCCCTTGCTAAGTAGCCGAACCTGTCTCTGCATGCACTTAGACATTTACTCGAGATTTCCGGGAAGAAAAAAAGGTGAGACAGGTCGTTTTTTTTTCTCATTCAGCCAAGAAATAATGGGCTTGGTAATGAACAGCAGAGCTTTATTAAGAGCGCTTAAATTACGCTCTTCACTACAGGATGGAGTCCTTTTATATTGTACAACTGGAGAAATTAAATGTATGGACGGAAAGAAAGAAAAAAAATTATCTGCATCCAGGCATTTAGCTCGACTGTCAAACCGTCTGAATTGAGACTAATGTCCAATTATACCATCATCATTGTTGACTAGAATACTGAAATAGTGAGTGGATCATTCATGAACCTTTTTGTGACAGTCCATGCAACTGGGTCTTTAATTCTTTTAATCAAAGTGTCTCCATTTTTAATGCTTTATTTTATGGGTTTAGCAGAATTAACAGCATAAGACATACAGGACAAGGCTAATTAAACATTAGGCTAATTTAAGACATTTGTAGTGTCTTTTGAAGTGGAAAAACCCCACTCTGTTAGATTCATACACTATACAGTTCAAGTGCTCAAATATCATAACAGCATGGTTACTAGGTAACTAAGCAAAATAGTCACTGAAAAAAAAAAACATCCATAGAAGTAATGGATAGTCTTTGCCTGTGGTCCTGTACATATAGTGTTAATATTAACAGCACAAGTTGGGTGACGAGTGCAAATACTTTTGTTGTAGTTAAGGGAATGGCCTTCTCCGGTTTATATTATATATCTTGGTGTAATTATTGAGCCCAGTCTTTCACTTGAAGCTCATGTATTACTCAGAAAGCCTTCTTTTAACTTAGAAATATTGCTGAGATAAAAATATGATGTCATTGTATGATGCAGAAAATTAGATTAGATTTATGTGTTACTATCTGGAGGTACCAATAATTGCAAGTTGGTCCAGAATGCAGTGGCAAAGTCCTAACTAGAACCAGAAGGTATGAGCATATACCTTCATAAACCTTTATCTTTCATTGCATTGGCTCGCAGTGAAATTTAGGATCAAATATAAAATACTATTATTGAAATATTGTGCCAGATTATCTTTTCATAGTTTATGATCCATCATGCCTACTTAGATCCAAAAGTAAAGGCTACTTAATGATACTTTGAATAATAAAGACTACAGCAGGACAATAGCTCATCATCATCATCATCATCCCTTCAGCGTGTTCTGGGTTGACCCCGGGGTCTCTTCCCAGTTGGACATGCCTAAAACAAAACACAAAATAGGCGCTCAGGAGACCTTCTTATCAGACCTCAACCGGCTTCTCTCAGCGGTCCTACTCTGAGCTCCTCCCGAATGGCTGAGCTTTTCAACCTATCTCTGAGAGAGAGCCTGAAAAGGAGACATGGGTCCACCTTCCCATGGACCCACCACCTGTGGGAGGGGCTATAGGGGTCGGGTGCATTGTGATTTGGGTGGCAGCTGAAGGCATGGGTTCGGTCAGACCGATCCTTGGCTACTGACTCTGGAGGTGCAAAGCTTTCTCTTAAAAAGCAACACAGCTATGGAGTAGCCAGTGTTCAAGTCTAAAACTTACTTATTTATTCAAGAATTTAGTTCTCAGGCAGTTCTGGTAAACTGGGATGTTGGATGCTGTGCCCATTCTCACACGCTCGCTCAGGTTCCTTAAAAGTTTGGCAAGGTGCCCTCATGTCTATCTCCCTTCTGTTTTTTTTTTGTTTTTTTAGTTTTGCTTTCATAGTCAGTCATACTAGGGCCCCTGTTTATGCTCAGCACTGATAAACTCTGTTCTTAAGAATTAGTTCAATTAATATCAGTTGTATTTATATAGTACTTTTTACAACTGACATTGTTGCAAAGCAGCTTTACATAGTAAAACTAATCTGGTATAGAATTTAAACTTATGACTTTAAACATTTCTCTACAAACCCTATACATCCCCAATGAGCACGCCTGTGACAATGGTAAGAAAGAAAATCCCCCTCAGACAACATGAGGAAGAAATCCCAAGACGAGCTAGGCTTAAAAGGGAAACCCATCATCATTTAGGTAAAACCAGAAGAAAATACAATCCATGATGAAGTTTGTTAAGTGTTAAGTATTATTAGTACCAGTTGTATTACCAGTAGAAGTAGCATAAGCAGCTATACTAGCAGTGGTAGTATTACTTATACTCATGGTATTAGCATTACTAACAGTATTAGTAATAAAGGAAGTGGCCAGTGCCCATCCCTGCCGACTCTGGGCAATGGCGGGGTACACCCTGGACAGCTCACCAGGCCATCACAGCCAGTTAACCTGTGCATGTTTTCAGAAACTGAAGTACCCGGAGAAAACCCACGCAAGCATGGAGAGAAGATGCAAACTCCACACAGAAACGCCCGAGACTGGGAATCGAAGCCAGGACGTGCTAACCACTGCGCCACGTATTAGCAGTAATTCAGAAATATTACTAAGTAGTAATATTAAAATTAACAGTAATAATATTACTAACTGTAACAGTAATGTTAGCATTAGCAGTATTACTAAAATGATTAATGAATTAGGCATAAGTATTGTTTGAATATCCATCCATCCATTTTCTGAACCGCCTAATCCTAATGAGGGTCGCGGGGAAGCTGGCACCCATCTCAGCCGATCCTGGGGGCAGAGTACACCCTGAACAGCTCGCCAGGCCATTGCAGGGCAGAAACACTGACAGCAATGCAGCCTGCTCTTTATGAAAGTCAGCAATACTTCTTTTACATACATCTCACCATAGACAGTGCCTTTGATAACCCATTTAGCTGCAATGGGGGGACTGCAGTGACAACTCGTTGATAGTGGGGCTTGAACCGCCAACTTTCGGATCAAAAATCCAGCACCTCACCACCGCCCCCTTAAAAATAAATAAATGTCTGACCACATGGTCTTAGTGACAGTTTCCTAGAATGCTGTGTGCTGTAACCCTGTATTTCTTTAATTTAATAAGTGTCAACACAGAGTGTGTGACCTCTCTCCCTCTGTGTTTCGGCCTGGACTCGTAATTTCATTTCCTTCACCTGCACTTGAGTATTTCTCCTGAGGCAAGACCCCCACCCCCACCCCACTTCCAGCTCGTTATTGAGTACTGTCTTACTTCTTCCCCCTGTCGCTCGCACCTTTTCTCTCCATCTCACCTCCACTCTCTCACCTTATTTATTGTTCTCTCTCTGCTTTACTCTCATTCTCCTTTTTCTGCTTTGTTTAAAAAAATCTGTATTTCTTTGCCATAATCTACCATCCATCCTTTCTATCCATACATCATCCCTCTAATCTTCAACTAACTGTAAACAAATAGCAAACTGTAAGCAAAATGTCTCTCTAAAGAAAACATTACTTCCTGTTCCTATCATGTCCCAAACAAACCCTAAAGCAGGGTTTATGAATAATTACGTGGTTCTGATTCTGGCCTGATTTGCGTGTTTGCTTTGTGGTGTTTGTTTTGACCGTATGTAACATTACACGCCGTAATCGCTTTTGTCATCAGTGTCGTAAACACACACCGGCTGGAGCTGAGCTGTCAGTCAGCACCGTGCAGCCAGATTGTCCTGTAATTAGAGCAGATAAGAGCATATGATTTTAGGTAATTGCCTCGACGAAGGGTCGAGCGAAGCAGCGCTTAATTACCTGAGCACACTCGCTTGCAGGCGCACTGCGGGAGGTGGCCTTTTACCACCATTTTTTTCCTCTTGTTGGTTTTTGTGCTAACCCCCCTTCCAGACCCCCCTTATTTTTTACCTGACTGAAATTGATGTGCTGTGTGGGAGGATTTACACTCTAGCCTTCATATGTTTCTACACAAAAAGACAGTATTTGTCTATTTAAGTATTTGAGTATTTGGACATATGTGGAACTTTGCATAAAGTCTACTTCGGCCTTCATGCAAAAAGTTCATTAAATTAATACATCAATTCTTTCATTATCTTTTAGTAGTATTAATATTACCAACTGCATTAATTATTCCAGCTTTTAAATTAAATTTTCTTACGTAACTGAAAATAATAGTATGTTCACATTCCCAACAATTTAATGATTATTTACATACTGCAGTTATTATACTATGAACTAAAATGTTCACTTAAATTTAAAGCAGAAGTGGTATAACTAGTCTATTATTACTAGTTGTACTAATCGTTGCTAGTGGTAGAATTAGTAATAGCAGTAGTATTGGTATTATTAACTATAGTTGTAATAGTATAAAGAGATCGAAAAGGATAAGTGCTAGTAAAAGTACTAATACTATTACAATTTGTATTAGTAGTAGAAGTATTAGACCCAGCAGTAATACTGCCTTTATCTGGTGCAGCATGAATTGTACAAGTAGAAGTATAAAACATCAGTTGGAGTACAGGTAGTAGTAGTAGTAGAAGTTTTATTTCTACTAGAAGTAGAATTAGTAGTATTAACACTACTAATACATTAGTTTTTTTATTATTACTGGGAGTAGTGTTGATAGTAGAAGTAACAGTATTACTGCAATCAGCAGAAGTTTAGTTCTATAGTTAGTTCTATAGTATAGCATTAGTACTATTAATTGCGTTACTATTGGGAGTAGTATTATATATTATAGAATAATTGTATTAGTAGCAACTGTACTCAGAGTATCCGAGTATTATTACTCATAGTATCACTAGTAAAAGAAGCAATATTGGTATTAATAGCATCAATAGGAGAATTAGTTGTTGTAGATGTATTATTACCACAAGCAATATTAGTAATAGAAGTCGCAGTATTATTTGTAATCTCAGTGGGAGTTTAAGTAATATTAGATTTTTTTTAATTAATCCAAGTTATATTACTAGTATAGGCAGTGGTCTTCATCAGGATATTATTATTACTATACGTGGTACTATTAGGAGATGTAGCAGCACTGATATTAGTAGCAGCATCAGAAGCATGAGTAGTACCAGTTATTATTAGTAGTAAAAATATTATTTCTAGAAGTAGCAGCAGTAGTATTAATGGCAGCAGAAGGAGTGTTGCGGTTATTAAATTTTTACTAGTAGCAGCAGAAAGAGTATTGAAAGTATTGATAGCAGCAGAAAGAGTATATATGTTTTACTATGAGTAGTAATACTAGCAGAAGTAGCAGCTTTAGTATTAGTAGTAGTAGGAAGAGTATTATTAGTGTAAATTTTATTACTATGAGTAGTTTTACTGGCAGAAGTAAAAGCAATAGTATTAGTAGTAGCTGTACTATTGGAATAAGTAACAGCTGTGGTATCAACAGCAGCAGGAATATTAGTATTATAAATTTTATAACTATGAGTAATTAAAATTTATATTATTAGTAGCAGGAGTATTGGTAGTATTAGTTTTATTATTACTAGAAGTATCTGCAGTAGTATTAGTTGTAGCACAAGAAGGATGAGCAGCATTAGTTTTATTAGTAGTAGAAATATTATTGCTAGAAGTAGCAGCAGTACTGTCAGAAGCAGTAGGAGGATTATCAATAGCATTGCTATAATTACTAATTGTGGTATTAGTTTTATTTTTACTTAGTAAGTAGTATTACTAGACAAAATAGTAGCGGTTGTATTAGTAGCAGCAGGAGTATTGGTAGTATTAATTTTGCTGTTATTACATGTAGTATTACTAGTATTAGTAGCAGCAGAAAGAGTATTAGTAGCAGCAGAAAGAGTATTAGTAGTACTAGTTGTATGTATGGTGTTACTAATAGAAGCAGCAGCAGAGAATTATTAGTGTAAACTTTATTACTATGTGTAGTTTTACTGGCAGAAGAGGAATCTCTCTCTTTTTTTCTCTTGATATCTCTCTTGGTCTGTCTCACAGAACAAAGTATTGGTTTGCCAGGTGTGTGTGTGTGTGTTTGGAGGGAAAAGGTGAGTGGTGAAAAATATTGATCATGTCCCACCTGGATGTAAGTGTTCAATCAATGTGTGTATGTGTGTGAGGAAGAGTGACACACACACACACACACACACACACACACACACACACAGATAGAGAGAGAAAAAGAGAGAGTGAGAGAGAAAGAGAAAAAGAGAGAGAAAGAGAAAGCCAGGGAGAGGTGAGAATTCAATATGAGCTGTGTGTATTTCTATCTGACACGAG
>JBCNYG010000022.1:24260104-24270711 GCA_039654305.1 Porochilus rendahli | reverse complement strand
TCAACAGGACGTCTCATATACAGTAGTGTGCAGTGAAGAAGATTATACACCACCACTTTGTCTAAAGGGGCTCCTAATAAAGAGAAGTAAAAAATGACTTCTCTTTAATTTTTTGGTGAAAATATATTGAACAATGCTATTGTAGGCAATGAAAAAAAAAATTCCGACAAGTATACTAAGATAAAAGTGTGGCTAATAAACAAAAACATTGAAAAATATTTAAAATTTTTCTGAAAAGTTGCCATGTGTTGCAAATTCAATTTTTTTGACTTTTGCATAACATGAATGAACTTAATAAACAATATGGAATGGTTTAGTGAATGAAGAAATTAAAAAATATGTAAACACTATGCCTGGAACATGATGTAATCAAAGTAAAGGGAGGCCTCACCAAATACTGATTTTGAAAAAGAGACAGTTATTTTGTTATTACTTATATATTGTTGCTTTTACTTATTCTCATTAATATATGCCAACATTACATGAAATAAATACTTGAATAGTACTTGGTTTCTGATTTATCTTCATTTTGTTAAGTTGTATAACTGTACTGTATTTTTTATTCCCTTCACTCACTAAACCATTGCATGTGGTTTGAAATTCTTTTATGCTATGCAGAATTTAATTTGCGACACCTTAAAATTTTTCTGGAAAATTGCTATATATATATGTTTGTTTATTAGCCATACTTTTACCTCAATATACTTGTTGGAATGATTTTTTGGTTCTCGTTGCCAACAATATGATTGTTCAAAACATTTTCACCAAAAAATGATAACTTTTACTTCTTTTTATTAAGAGCTTTTTTAGACAAAACTGGTAGTGTATAATCTTCACTGGACACTACTGTAGGTGTGTGTTCTCATTTGGGAAATACCAATGGGACTGAGTGATAAGGTCACCTTATAAGTATAAGGTGTATTGTGTGCTTTTCTTCACTTTGATATCTACTATCATTCCAGCATTAAACTTGAAGTCCATTACAGAATAGAAAGTTTCTTTCCCCAGTCTTAGAAAAACTGTAATGTGTATTTTTAGCCTGCTTCAAAAGATTTCTGATTTCTTCTTTCCATAATGCATCTTGGTATCAACCCTTCCTGAGGTAAGTGGTGCAAATATACATACACCAGGCTGTCCACATGATGTAAAAGAACACATGATTCCTTAGACCAGGCCAACTTCTCCATGGTCCAGTTCTGATGATTACATGTCCACTGTAGGAGGTCAGTATGGGACTCTTATAACTAATGTTATTCTTTTCACCTGTCAGTGGTTCTAATGGCTGATCAGTGTATACCACTTTCTTGACATTGTATGCATTTCCTAAATATCCCCATGCCATTCCATTCACTGTGTTCTGATGTAATCATGTGGAATATTTATAAATATTATTTCTTCTACTATGAGAAGAAGGAACTTTTTGTAATAATAAAAAAAATACTAAAATGAATAAAAAAAGAATCTCCCTCAAGAGAAGTAAACCACAAAACCACAATTTTTAAAAGTTATGAAATATTATAATAATAGACAACATTTTAATAGACCTTTTTCAAAAGATAAGGAGATACACACATGATCATTCTGTAATCCACACCTAATGTACAATATTCTGCAAACATGGAAAAAAATAGAAGCGTATGAATAAAATTGGCCTTTTAAAAGAAGAATCAGAGTGATTTGATGGTTAAAAGGGTCACACACTGACATGCAGAGACTCATAAATGGAGTTAATGTGTGTTTATGAACACATTGGGCCTAAATGATGCCTTTCTTCCGGACCCTGACCCTGGTTGCCATAGTGACAGCGTGCCATAATCGCCATCTGCCTGGTAACACAATTTTCCCTAATAAGTGCCGTTGTTATGGCAACCAGGATAACCACATAATCCTGGGACACAAAAAATGGGTTGCGGCTCAATCTGTGTAGACATGTGACCTTTTTCATCCTTATTTTTTGGGGAGTTTGTGGAGCTAAAAAGAGACGAGTCAACTCATTTGACCTTGTGCACATGGTCTAATTTTAGCGAGGTGATGAGACACATCCTGAGCGAGCAACACCTGTTAGGTGTTTACTATGGAACAGGAATGGTAATGAGAAGCTCTGAGGTGACACTGATTGCTTTAGTATGGATGATGAGTCCTGGTTGCTCCACATGATTCAGGGCTGCAGCCTTTCTGTCTGAAATAAATATAAAAATAATGGCTTCATATTATTCCAGGGTGGGTTTCTTTCTGAGCTGAACAGCACCAAATTCAACAAGGTTGTACCACATGATGCTTGAGTTACATGAATGGAATGAAACACTTGGTTTTAGTGTGTTATAGGAAAATAAGGAATAGTGAAGTTGAGAAACAGAACATCGCGTTGGACTTTTTATTTTATTATTAGTTTCTAATTAATGTTATAACTGTTTTCACTTAGTCTCTCATTTTTTTCAGTTTCTTTAAAATAATGACACAACAAAACTAACTAACTAAATAAATAAGTAAAAGTAATGTTTGCAATGAAACACAATGAGCTCATGCACAATCACTGAAACTGGAGACTCCTTCCCCAAACATTAAATAAACATTTCTTTAGTACTTGAAGAACCAATCAGAGTGTTGATTGCTCATATCCAATGTGCGTGGATATAATAATTGTTGAGTGTCTTATGTAGGAATATACTGAGTGGGTTCTCTGGGTGCTTGAGGTTTTTGAAGCTTTGTTTTTTTCCATGTTATTTTCCATAAAGAAGGTGTGTAGAGGCTACAGAAAGAGTAAAGGTCACACTGAGTTCTGTCTTTGTGTATGTGTGTGTGGTGCACCACATGTTCAATACACTGAACATCTCTTTCTTTCTTTAAAAAACTGGAAAGAAAATCTGTTCATTATATGATCAGAAGGTTCTGGTAAGGTTTATCACTGGACAACCTACGTAAACATCTTCAGAGCTCAGACTGTCATGAGGAGCCTGCTGTCTCACGTCAACACCTTCATCTTTCTCTGGCAAAGCTTCTTCTTTCCCTGATTAGCCCCATCCAGAGGTTCTCACATCGCCTGAAGAGTTAATGTTGAGTGTTCCTCCTCCAATCTGTGCCTCGTGGTGTACAATCATTATTTCCTTATTACCTAGATTCGCCACTATTAAGCTGAGGATTAACGCTTCACTCTCGCTTGTGCGCTCTTTCTAAAGCATGCTCTGAGGGTAAGTGTGCTAATAAAGCAGTAGTACATGCGTGGCACTGAGACGACAGGACACAGGAAGGGTAGAAATGACAGTCTGGATGTTAGAGTTATTATTTATTTTTTTATTTTTTCATTATTTGATGCAAGACTTTTGATTGGTTCTGTCTGCCTGTTATGCCTGTGAGACATTTAATAAAAAAAAAATTTATTTTGGGGATTTTAAAAATGTTTTATGTGATATTCAATTAAAATTAAGACACTGTGACAGAACATAGTCCAGGTCCAGAGCCTTAAAAAATAGTATAAAGCGTTCTTAAAGAACCCTTATGTGACAGGTTCAAGGTGTCAAGAAGAACAGTTTCTTGGAGGCTTGGTCACACACACCTTTCAGATTAATAAACATACTCTTAGGAAATAAAAGATCCTCAGATGGTTCGTTAAGGGTTCTTTCAATAAGTAAAAGGTTTGTAGCTCATAAACTTGAGAAAAAAAGGCTCTTTGAGGGTTCTTCAGCTCTTCAAGGGTCTTACGAAAGTATTTAAAGTGTTTTTAAGTACCACAACAGATTACCTATATTTTAAACTCCATGCAGGGTCCTGGTACAAAGTACATAACAACCAATGCCTAGTTAATGGATGTTCTCGTAAATAAAGGTTGTTCAGGGGTTCTTTAGAGATTCATTCTATAATTCTAAACTTCCAGAAGGGTTCTACTTGGAATATTTTATTAATTAAACAAGAAAGTTCTTTGTTGAAGGATTTAGAAGAAAAAGAAAATCTAAAGAACCACTGAGGAACATATTTTCTAACAGTGTATCAAGTGTTAAGGTTAAATTCTAAATATTAAGTAGAAAAGAAAAATCATGTGGAGTTTTGTACCAAATCAATTAATTAATCAATAGCTCCTTAATTACCAATTATCTGGATGTTATCAATTAGACAAAACCTTTAAATCAGCAACTTATGAGTTAGTGTGGGGGAAATAGATTTGGGGAAATTTGAGTACATTTTTCTTCCATTCATTCATCTTCTTGCTCCGGGGTTGGGTCGCAGTGGCAGCCTGTCGATCTCCTGCTCCATCCTTCCCTAAATCGTGAACAAGACCCCGAGATACTTGAACTCTTCCACTTGGGGCAGGACCTCATTTTAGACCCGGAGGGTGCATTCCACCCTTTTCTGGCTGAGAACCTTGGCCTTGGAGGTGCAGATCCCTGTCGCTTCACACTCAGCTGCGAATTGCACCGGCAAGCGTTGCAGGCTTGAAGCCAAAAGGACAACATCGTCCACAAAAAGCAGAGACGAGATTATATGGCCACCAAACCATAAATACTATGAATACATATACATTTGTTCCTACCACTGCAAATGTAAATATATCCATAGTATTTAATTGTTATTTAGAAAGAGACAAAAAAAGTAAATTAACATTTAAGTAGAACAGCACTCCAAAAAAAAAAGAGTATTTTACCCTGTACTGGTTATATTAGTTGTACATAATAGCAATGGAACTTTAGCATTCTCAGGACATGGCTATTATAATGCTAAATATATATGTCAGCTGGTTGATGATGAGTCTTTCCTTTTTCTTTCATGTCTTTCTCAGGCATCTTTCTGTCACCTTGTCAATCATGATCATCTGCTTTTTTTCTCACTCCCAGGCCATGTTAGAACAACAGTCTCTAAATTATAGAGTGCTTGTGTAGATGAGTGCAGGACCGCCAATTAGCTTGCTCGCTAAATTTGGTGCAATATTGTCATCCTGTGTGGTGTATAATTAAACAAAACAGTTAACTACTATAAAAAGGTGACGTGTTGAACAAATTTGAATGCTTTTAATGCTATTTATGTGCGCAGATAGCGTTGTGGCAGTATTAGTTTTTCTGTAACATCTGATGCACAAAACACAATAATTAACATTAGCACTGAAGTTGATTATTGTCTGTTCAGAAGTAGATAAAAAGAGTGAAGGATGTAAAGAAGAAAAGTGATGAAGATAATGAAGAGAATTGAATAAGGAGATGTACAGGAGAATAATAATAGAGATGATGTAGAGGTGAGAAGTGATGGGGATGATGTAGAGGTAGGAGTTATGGAAATGATGTAAGGAAGTGAAGTGATGGAGAAGATGTAGAGGTGAGGAGTAATGGAGATGATATGAAGGTGAAGCATGATGGAGATGATGTAGAGGTGAGGAGTAATGGAGATCATTTAAGGAAGAGGAGTGATGGATATGATGTAGAGGTGACGAGCGATCTACATTACACAATTTCCTCTGGGACCAATAAAGTATTCTGATTCTGAGGATATAAAGAGGGGTGATGGAGATGATGCAGGGGTGAGGAGTGTTGAAGGATATGAAAAAGGAGAGTTGGAGAGGATGTAAAGATGAAACAAGATATAGATGATGTAGAGGTGATGTTGGAGAAGATGTAGTGAAAAAGAGTGATGGAGATGATGGAGAGGAGTGATGGAGATGATGGAGATGTAAGGAGGGATGGAGATGAAATTGAGGTGAGATGTGATGATGATGTAGAAATGATGAGTTATGGATAGGATGTAGAGGATGGATGAAGAATTGAGAAGTGAAAAGTGATGGGGCTGATGTAAGGGAGAGGAGTGATGCAGAAGATGGAGAAGTGAGGAGTGATGGAGATGAAGTGGAGGAATGATGGACAAGTATATAGGTGAGGAGTCGTGCAGATGATTTAGAGTGAAGAGTAATGGAGAAGATGCAAGGGAGGGGACTAATGGTAATGATGTAGAGGTGAGGAGTGATTCAATTCAATTCCATTCACTTTTATTTGTATACAGCTTTTTACAATTGACATTGTCACAAAGCAGCTTTACATAGTAAAATTAAATTAAGGATAAATCTAAAACATTTTTGACAACCCCCTGCACATCCCTAACGAGCAAGCCCATGGCGATAGTGGCAAGATAAAACTCCCTCAAGGGAAACCCATCCTCATTTGGGTGAAACAGTAAACATACAAACCATATAAGAAAACTTCATTGCAGTCCGGATGGTTATACCACAACTGTAAGTCCTAAATAATTGTAGCAAAATAGTTTATATCACCAGCAGTGAAAAGTCATCTTCACAGCACACCAGGACAGACCACAGGACTCCGAAAGCAGAAGGATCAGGAGGATGTAGAGGTGAGGTGTAATGGAGGATATGAAGAGGAGTGGTGGAGAAGATGTTGAGGTAAGGAATAATGACAGATATGAAAAGGAGAGATAGAGCTATACAAGTAAAAGGTAATGAATACGATGTAGAGTTAAGGAGTGAAGTAGAAGATGTAGAGTTGAGGAGTAATGGAGATGATGTAGAGGTGAGAAATGATGGAGATGATATAGAGGTGAGGCCTGATTGGGATGATGTAGAGGTGATGAGTGATGGAGATGATATAGGTATGAGGATGATGGAGTGATGGGGATGATGTAGAGGTGAGAAGTGACAGATATATTCGGGAGGAGTGATGGAGACGATAGGGAGGTGGTCAGTGATGGACATAATTTAGAGGTGATCAGTGATGGACATATTTTAGAGGTGATCAGTGATGGACATGATGTAGAGGTGAGGGGTGATGGAGAAGATGGAGATAATGATAATGTGAAGTGTGTTCTTCACATTTAAAATGTATGAGCATGAGCTCTCATCTCAGAGCTGAGAAAACAGATGTTCTTTGAAAATCAGGGTTGTTTACCGATTCTTGCAACAGGCTGGAGGAAATAAAGAGAACTTATTCTAGCCCGAACCCTGGTGAGCATCAACACATTGCTGGTGTGGAGGGATTGAGAGCTGGGAAGTGATCACGAAATTTAAATTACTGTGCAGGAGAAAGAAAACAGCATGTTTATTGCTAAGGGGGACGGTTTGAGATCTGAGGATTTTATACATTTTTTTGGTTAGTAAAAGACAAATCAGGTTTTTTTCACATATTTGGGCATCTGAAAAAATATTTAGGCCTTTTTTCAAAATATTTTATAGATATTCTTTGAATGATAATACTTGAAGCAGAAATTCTGTGGGTGGGATCTCCTAGGGTGGTAGCACTCTTTCTGTGACATCAACACAAATTGTGTATGGCAATACGACTTGAAAAATATAACGACAAAGAGACAGGAGGACTTAGATCCCACAATAAACCTGAACAGACCCGAACCTGAAGTTAAGGCTTAATCCCTGACTGGCACTGGAGACTCCTTCCATAAATATTACTAAATAATCGATAACGTATGAGAATGAGCAAATTAATGTAAACTTATTTTGATGTTCAGCTGTGCTACTGTCAGAGCCACTGTTAAAGGAAATGAATCAACACTGTCTGACCATTCAGAAACCAGAATTCAACAGCACTGTAGTATAAACTTGCAAAATGCTGATTTAGTGGTATGGATAAAACTTTATGTTATGAAATAATTTCATTGTTTTTATCTATCTGACAGACAAAGGTTGTTGTTCTGTTGTTTTGTTTGCTTTTCTTGATGTTGTTTAATGGTGCACATCATACTCACTGCCAGATTTATCTCCATATGTTATGATTGCACCTAGTGGTGAAACATGGGAAGTACAGTAATGGAAACAAGTGCTGGTGAAGTTCCATTGGGACAGGAATCGTGCTGCCCCATACTCTGGGGAGGCACAATGAACAAAACGGTGAATGACAGGGTTGCCAGGTTTATGGGTTTTACCCCAGCGTACCCCAGGATATATAAATAACCTACAAGATCTTGGGTGGCACGGTTTCATAGTTGTTAGCACATTCACCTGACAGCAAGAAGGTCCTGGGTTTAATTCCTGGGCTCAGAACATTCTGCGCGGAGTTGCATCTCTTACCTGTGCTTGCATGGGTTTCCATGGGGTCCCTTGGTTTCCACCTACAGTCCAAATACATGCACATTAGACTAACTGGCTGTTCCTAATTTCCCCTCGGTGTGAGTGTGAATGGTTGTGGGTATTGCGCTATAATGGTCTGGCGGGCTGTTTCTGGAATACCCTGCTTTCACCCAGTGTTTGTTGAGATAGGCTCCAGCCCCCCCGCAACCCTAATAGGATTAAGTGGTTCAGCAAATGAGTGTGAGTGAGTGACAAGATCCTGATTTTAAGCAAATAAACAGAAATAAATCAAATCTAAATTTAACCTGCAAATGGAGACACTACTGCGACGGCCTCACTAGCTGTCAGGGTGTACTCTGCCTTCGCTCAGAGTCGGCTGAGATGGGCGCCAGCCTCCCCGCGAACCTAATTAGGATTAAACAGTTGAGAAAATGAATGAATGGATAAAAACACTATGCAACAATTTCTACTGTATATTTTATTACTGTCAGTATAGTCAGTTATAATATATATTTGTACACAGAGTGAGAGAAAAAGGGATTATGAGTAATGTCCATGCATTGAAAGTAAGTGTTATTATTTTTTATTTTTTGGGGGTGGGTGGGGTTTTCCTAAGGAGATGTGCTTAGAGGGAAATGTTGCAGAAACCTGCTAACACTGATGATCCCTAAATATGCTTGAAGAAAGGTGCTAAAGTCGAGCTGTTAGACTGTACTCTGGATAACTGAATGCTGTCAGCTCCTATCTTCTGTAAATTACAGGGTTGCACTAAAAGTTTACTTTACATGAGGCTCAAATCAGACATGAAAGAATCTCCACCACATTTTTATTTACAACTGCATCATTATTAATGTTGTTTACTGAAATATAGGTGGAAATATTATACTGATAAGATGGAGAGAGTCCATTCCATTCCACCAGATCACTAGTAAAGTGTCTAATCTTGCATAATGACTTACACTTAATAAATATTATACTGGTGTACAACAAGCAAATCTTGTTACTTCTGAACCATCAGAGAGCAATAATGCCAGAATGCTGCAGTCTCATTGTGTTATTTACAGAAGGAAAACAGAGTCTCGTTCATGTATTAGTCTGGCGGTAAAGCCTATGTAAAACAGCTCGTGCGTTGGACACTTGCGGACTGATTAAGCCTCGTCTCACGCTGATAGCCATGATGGATGCGTGGCCCTGGCTCCGGCCTGCAACGATTGCCTCGTGCACATTCACTGAAGCCCATTAGCTGTGGATTAGTGGGGCAAATGGGAAGACTGGGGAGTTGAACTGATCGCCCGAAGAGTGTGTGACTCAGCTCAGCTCACAAGGTGGTCTGACCGCATGCGTGGATGCTTCTTCGGCTACTGAGTCCATGTATCCCACCACCCCCCAGCTCGCCCTTGCTCTACATTACTAGGAAAAAGTCATTACAGCAGCAATTATGTTCAAGAAGATGTACCTGCTTCTCTCGATTCGGCAAACTCACAAACATCCGCAAATTGCTTTTTGCTTTGGTGGAGCAATTTGTGCACCCGTGTGTGTGTGTGTGTGTGTGTGCCCATGTGCACGGGGTCGAGGAGGCCTAATTTCTCCGTACAGAGCTCAGCATGGTGGGTACAAGCCATTATTTTCTTTAGAGAATGTCCACTTGGCTGGTCAGCATGCCTCTGCTAATTGATTGTAATTAAAGGCTTATGAACACAGTGTACAGGATGGATGTGAGAGAGAAAGAGAGAGAGAGAGAGAGAGAGAGAAAAAGAGAGAGAGAGGTTGTGAGAGATTGTAAATAGAATGAAAAATAGGCAAAATTGAGAGCTAAAACATCTGGCACTTATTCCTCTACTCAAAAATCCAAGACATTTTATAACATTCCAGCTGTCCTTCTCTCTCTCTTTCTCTCTCTCTCTTTCTCGCTCTCTCTCTTTCTCACCATCTCTCTATCTGTGTATGTGTTTGCAAGATAGATAGATAGATAGATAGATAGATAGATAGATAGATAGATAGAGAGAGAGATTGAGAGAAAGATTGAGAGAAAGATTGAGAGAGAGAAACAGAGAACAAAATATTTAAATGAACAAGTGATCCTCTCTCCTTTCCAGTAAAGCACTTCCATAACAAGGTTGTAGGCCATGCATCACACACACGATATTGAGAAGGCATACTTTAGGGTGTGGTTGAAGGGTGTGGTCTATATTAATTAACAACCAGGTAGGTGTATGATACTACCTCAGTATCCCTCATCACCTCACACCACTACAAACCCCTCAGTACTAGTCTTCTTCTTCCTTCTCAAACCCCCAACACCACAACACCCCATGATGTCTCAGATATGATTCTGATTTAAGACAGAGGAGGTAAAACTGGGATGAAAGTCTGTCTGGTGCAGTGCTGCCCCCGTGTGTCTGTTTTGCAAAATACACAAAAATATTGAAATCATACATGGACAGTGAAAGACAGATCCATTTCTTTCTTTCTTTCTTTCTTTCTTTCTTTCTTTCTTTCTTTCTTTCTTTCTTTCTTTCTTTCAATTCAATTCAATTCAATTCAATTCAATTTTATTTGTATAGCGCTTTTTACAATTGACATTGTCGCAAAGCAG
>JBCNYG010000022.1:24143895-24155912 GCA_039654305.1 Porochilus rendahli | reverse complement strand
GATGGCCTGGCAAGGTGTCCTGGGTGTACTCTGCCCTCGCCTAGAGTCGGCTGAAATGGGCACCAGCCTCCCTGCAACGCTAATTAGGAATAAGCAGTTCATTTAAAAAAAAAAAAGGAATAAGCAGTTCAGAAAATGAATGGATGGATGAATGGCTTACATTTAAAGGTTGGAGTACCTAGGAAAGTTTCCCTGAAAACGCAAACTTACATAAAATGAGTTCAAAATGAACATGAGGGGGTAGCTGTAGCCTAGTGGTTAGAGCAGCAGCTTTGGGACTGAAAGGTTGCTGGTTCTAACCAGCAAGAAAAATGTGTGGCGGTGGGGGAGTGAGCTCCACCTCCCCCTCCACCACATTCATGGCTGAAGGCTAACCCCCAACTGATCTCGGGGCGCCCCAATGTTTGTCACAGCCCACTGCTCCGAGTGTGTGCTCACTGTTTACGTGTGTATGTGTGCTCACTTTGGATGGGTTAAAGCAGAGAAAATTATTTCCCTTGTGGGATTAATACAGTACGGCAAATCAAATCAAATATAGTCAAGACATCAACTTGAAATAATAATTTTGTTCTTCAAACATTTGCTTTTGTCTAAAATCACCCATTTGCAGCTATTACAGCCTTGCAGACCTTTGTCATTCTAGCTGTCAGTTGGTTGAGGTGAGATAAAGAATTTTTTCCCCCATGCCTCCTGAAACACCTCGCACAAGTTTGACTGGCTTGATGGGCGATTCTTCAGTACCATACACCCACGACATCTCAATCGAGATCTGGTAACTGCGCTGGATATTCTGTTAGTGCCAGAATATCAGCTGACTGCTTCTTCTCTAAATAGTTCTTACAGAATTTGGAGACTTTTGGTTCATTGTTCTGTTGTAGGAGGGCATGTAAAATGGAGTGAATGCCTTCCTTGTTCAAGATTTTACTCTGTACAACTCTTCCACTTGCCATTACCGCCAGACCATCACATTTCCCCCACACATGCTGTCAAGCACTCCTCAAGACTTTGTTCTGTACTTTATAAGTGGTGTTCTTTGTGACTCTAACTGATCAATTTTGTTTTTGTAATGGAAAAAATTAATATTTCAAAAACACGAAAATTGACCTCAAACTTTTGAATTGTAGTGTATATAGATAAAATAAAAATCTAAAAGTAAATATAACAATAATAATAATAATAACAATAATAGTAATAATAATTATATTAATAATAATAACAATAATAATAATAATAATAATAACAATACTACTACTACTACTACTACTACTACTACTAATAATAATGATAATAATAATAAAATAGTGATGAATCACAATCACAAAATTGTACAAAACAAACACAAGATGTGGCACAAGGCTAGTTTTTATGCTAGCTGACAAGTAGCCAGATAAGTAACAACACACTCTCACTTTTCATGTGATTTGCAAAACTGCTTAATCCTAGTAGGGTCACAGGGCATTTGAACCTATCTCAGCCAACACTGGGCAAAGGCCTAGTACACCCTAGACAGTTCACCAGACTATTTTAGTGCCAACACAAACAACCATTCACAATGACACTCACACTGAGGGGCAATTTGAAACAGCTAATTAGCCTAACTTCCATGCCCTTGGACAGTGGGAGGAAACTGGAGTATCAGAAGGAAACCCACACAACCCTACTTCTTCTAGGACAAATTTAAAATGTGCTTTTGTACACCAAGTATTTAATTAAGAATTATTGTTTTCAGAAAGTTGCATTATTGACCTAAGTAATGAATGATTTTGAGCTCTGATACTGGATCTTTTTTAAAATGTTTATTTAATAACTAGCATCAATTTCATAAACATCTGAAAAATCAGAAAATCTGTCAGTCCTTTTGTGTGAATGTGAACATAATGCGCTTCTGTTTATATCCGTACAGAACCAAATGCCATTCAGGGAAATGTGTAATGCAGAATGTGTTAACGACATGAAAGCCATGAATCTGGAACGTTACGCTCCGACAAGATATCCACACAGAGTGGAGAGATGCAGCTGAAGAAAAAGTGCAGATGTAGGTGTGTGGGTAGTGATAATCCGATGCAAATGAAAACGTAAAAGCTCCTGGCACCCCCAACCAATACGTACTTGGATACTGAGCATTCCGTGTGCTGTATCTTCACTAAACAGAATGAAGTGGAAGCTGAGGAAGAGTGATATCAGGATGAAAAGAGTGTGTAGGGTTTGGACTGCTGTGTTTGCTCACTTCATGGCGGTATGTGACAGTATGTAGCGGCATGTAGTAATGTGTACAGTGTTCTCACCACGGGGGAGTTAATTAAACTGCTGCTAGGTGACATGCAAGTGTCAGAAATATTACAAATTTATATATAAACACTTGTGTGTTTATTATATTATTATTTATTCTCATTGAAATTATACCTTTATCATATTGTAAAATAATATAATTAATAATAATAATTTATAATTATACATAATAAAATTGTATTTATTGAAGTCCTAGCTATCCCCTACTTGCTATTTTCCCTCTATTTTATAGCAAGTGCTTATCTTAAAAGACATTATTTATTCTGAGAGCACAGGGCCACAAAGCAAACTGCGCCAAGTTGGCTAAATTTCTTTTTGATTATGTTGGCTAGTTAGTGGTCTTTAAAATTAAGATCTCAAATATGAGTTATCTGTTGAAAAACAAAGACAAAACGCAGTATTCTAATTCAGAAATCAGAAGAGTTATTGACGGCAACAGAATCACCTGGATTCTAACCTGGAATCTCTTGAAACCTTAGTTTGGTAGGCCGTTATTTGGTAGCTCACTCTGGAGCTTGTACTGGTCTTCTGACCAAGACGCCGAGCTTCCGGCTGCTCCATTCTGTTCCCAAACCTGAGGCACTTTGAATGAGATCACCCGCCAAATAAACAGATGTGGAACATGTACTTTAAGTGACTCGACGACAGTTCATCCCCAGGTCTTTTTGGGAATTACATTCCTTTGTGTGTAGTTTACATTTTTGTTATTGCAACTTAAACCGGGCAGAGTTAATGTTACACCCACTCAATATGCATGAACTTAAAATTTTGCTCAAGAAACATTATAAAGAAATTTACCCTTTTGTTAATTTTGAACTTAGAGCAATCATAACATATGTGAAGGTGATGGGATTGGGGAAGTGGGAGTGTGGTGGCGATAACTTCAGGAAAACTTCATGTGTATATAAAACGTCAAACACCATCCAAATTTATCTGGCACATTCTTTGAGAACACAGGCATCGTAGAAAAATACATCAAACACATACTATGTAAACATTAAAGAACCTAAACGTTTTCTATTTAGACCACGCCCATTTCAGGTATGACCAGAATGCATATGTAAATATTTGGAGCACTAAACCAATATTGCACACTAGTTCCTATATACAGTATTATACTGTTCTAGCACTTTTTTGTTTTTGTTTTTGTTACACTCTTTCTGCTGAATTGACGCTAATTTGACGTGCTGTAATTTTTTTTTTTAACACTGCTCTAACAGTCATGCCTGAAAAGCCCTGTGAAGGCTGAATTACTCACTTGAAGATAAATAAAGTTGATTCAGAAGTCAGACTGTTTTGCAGACACTAACGGAACAGAATTCAAACATTGCTTTTTTGATGCTAGTTAGACCAATCATGTAAACTCTAGGTAGGGTGTAAAAAAGCCCATGGAGGAAAAATAAAGTGCATTTTAGAAAAAAGGTATAAAAAAAAAGGAATTTGCTAGCTACATACCAGTAAATTCACAAACTGTAAACAATATAAACTTAATAAAATAGATTTTCTTATCTAGCCTCACTTTTCCCCATTTCTTTCTCTGTGGAAAACCTTAGTAAAATCCATAAGCATCCTTTTACCTGTTACTGGAATTTTTAAAATAAGTAAGTAATTTCCTTTTACCTGTTTATAAATTTTGAACCCTGGCAAATGTGTCTCTGTCTAAAGGAAACGCTGGAGCAAAGGATCTTCATAGAACCATTCAACAAACAGTCATAGGGATGTAGAGCCTTTTTTCCATTATATATTTTCTAAAAGAGTTGAGTTCTGGTACAGTTCTGGGTAGTGTTGCCATTTTGCAGATCCATAGTCCTTGGATTGATCCTGATTTGATCCGGACCGGTGTCCGGGGATAGATTATGTCATACTTCCCATGTTCATGTATGTTTTCATTAGGTTTTCTTGTTTGCGTAAAACTGCACCAGAAGGTGGACTGTTGACGCCACATGGGCTGTAGATGTAAACTAGTTTGTTCATGGTGATCTGGCAACCTGTTTCATGGTGTATTTCCACCTTACCAGGAAATGTGTGAGCATCAAAACATGAAGAATGTGCCCTCTTATGAAAAAAAAGGTTCCTCAGGTGTTTCACGGAACCCTTTTTAATACTCGCTGCCCACAATGGCATCCTGGATTGCTGTGGCTAAAAAAATAGAGGAAACACAGGACGGTTTGCTACCTGACACCAAACAATCATGTAAGGAACCGGACTAAGAACACATTTCCTGTTGGTTGAAAAGTAGTATAAACACAACCTTGTAAGACAAGATAAAAATGTATTGATGGTTCTAGATTTGTGCTGGCATCTCTCCTGAGAATACTGGGCCCTGAGAGGGTTCTCCTTTATGAACTGTTTATTATTATTATTGTTATTAATATCAAAAAGATCAAAACTCAAATGCACCTTTCAATCATTTTAGGTGTATATGGAAAATTACTTGTTATCCTGTGTCGTGATTGGTGGATATTGTGGTAATTACAAGTGACGCACCTCATGACAGCATTTTCCAAGGTTGAAATGTAGCGCTTTTATGCAACACCATATTACCTCATAACTTTACATAAGAGATATCACATGGAGGCTTAAAATCATGAGCCAATGTTCTGAATCCTGAAAGCTGTCAGAGTCATTAGTGCTCATTTAGTCACCGCAGTCCCCAGTCAATGACTCTATCAATTAGTCCCATGGTCAATTATTCACTAGGGGAAAAGGCTCAGTGCACACTTGGAAATCTGTTCCGTCAATCATTCACTCCCTGCTTTGATCCGTTCTGGTGGCTCTGGATATCGATTCTACAGCACCCGATACGGCTGCAAGGGTGCCAAAGCCAGCATGAGCATAATTTTCAAGAAGATCGAATGCAAACATGATGGTGAGCTCAAACCAGATGATAAACTTAGATGTGATTGTGACCTCAGACGTGGTGGTGACCTTAGACATGGTGGTTAACTCAGATGTGAAAGCAAATTCAGAAGTGATGAAGTTAGACGTGATCGTAAATTCATATGCAGTATCGTATTCAGACGTGAAGGTGATCTGAGAGATGATGGTAAATTCAGATGTGATAGTAAATTCAGATGTGATGGTGAACTCAGACGTAATAAAAAAATCCTTTTAAATGGTTTGAAAATCCTTTTTGCAGAGCATCAACCTGAACTCATTCCAGCTGCTACTATAGAAACAATTATGCAGGAATACCAGGTGGACCTTGAAAAAGATCTTAAAGATTTAGATGGTGTGGACCTTAAAGGACCTTAAGGAGTTTGAGTGGCTAAAAGACAGATAAAAATCGAGTTGATAGCACTGCAATAAATCAACCTATATTCAGAATCATGCAGTGCTTGAGGCGAAGAGACGATGACCTGAAAGATTTGGTATCTTTGGGCAGGCTCAACAGGATGGATCCCTTTTTGAAGCTTAGCAGTCCTAAACTGACTGGTGTTCTGCAAGTCTGCTTCATCAAGCTGCTGTTTAACACTCCCAACAGGCAGACAGGAGTAGAATGTCATGGGTTTGTTACACAATGGCAAAACGACAAGGGCAGGATTTTACATCAGTGTCCAACATGCACTCCAGGGACCCCAGCAGCCTTATCCGTCATTTCATGCTCCCTCATTAGCCGGCTTGTAATTGCATTGTGGGTAGTTGGCGAAGTCATAAATCTAGTCGAAACACATGGGAGGAGAGGATCGGAAAAGGCAACTACTTTGGCTTCTGGGTGTAAAGAGAACCCAGCTAATGTTCTAGCTCTGATATTTGTTAAGGACACCACTATAAGTGTGTCTCGACAATTTTCGAATGCGTCATTACTTTTTTAATGTACTTTTTCATGGTCTACACCTTTATAGATGCATTCATTCATTTTCTGAACTGCCTAATTCCAATTATGGTCGCAGGGGAAGCTGGCGCCCATTTCTGCCGACTGGGCGAGGGCAAAGTACACCCTGGACAGCTCGCCAGGCCATTGCAGGGCAGAAACACACTGTCTGCAATGCAGCCTTTTCTTTTCGAAAGTCAGCAATGGTTCTTTTACATGCCTCTCACCACAGACAGTAAGAGACATGGCTGGCCTTTGATAACACAGTTAGCAGCACTGGGGGCAGGCAGTAGTAGGTATTGGGGGCAGCAGTGACAACCTGTGATAGTGGGGCTTGAACCCCCACCCATCAGTAATCCAGCACCCAACCACCAGGCCACCACTGCCCCATCCTTTATACATATCTTGTTTTCGAATGTATCTTCCTAGTTTGTGGTAATGTCATTAAAAAGTTTTCTTTAAATGTTTCCACAATTTGTAGCTCTTTCCACCACAATTTCTTCTATAAACTCTGGCACTTGCTCTTGTCTGTCCAAATCAATTTTTGTCCTCGCTGGCACTTGACACACCCCATCCTAGCAGCCAGTCTGAACTTAATTACACTTTTGGCTCATGATCCATTCAGAATACAAACTACTCAGTGCTTGAGGATGCTAGTGTCCATCAGGACCTCACACAAATCCGCTAATGTGGCTAAATATGATTGAAAGCTAGCTTCAATCTTGCTTCGGGCATGTTGCATAATGCTAATCAGATCCCACTGGATTTTTTCCCCCTATAAAACCTGGCAGATCAGGGTAACTAAAATGATCAGTAACTCTGTTCATTTGAGTGCCATTGGCAAGTTAGTTCAGTTTCCTTCTGATTCAAGATGATCTAGATGCTTTTATAGCTCAGGAAATGTCCGACACGCACCTCAACAGACTTGTAAAGTTTTCACTGATTTGGGTTGTGCTGTCAGGCAGCCTGCTGCTTCTTTCTCCTGTCAGAAAGTCATAGTCTTCAGATCTTAACCGTCTGAATATCTGAATTAGCATCCCGACGGTGCTCTGAATTCACATCCAGCCAAAGAGTGCTCTGATGCGCAGAGGCTTAGCAAGCTTAGCTTTCGTTAGCTAGACAGCAGCTGAAGCCTCAGGTCCCTCCAGGCCAAATTATAAAACCTCATACAGAACCATCTGCCCATGCTGCCGAACATCTCATACTGGCTCTGATGCAGAAAAAAAAATCATAATTATCTCTGGGTTTTTACTGCCAAAGCTGGTGAGGATGCTACATTCTGCTATCTGGGACGCGTACGTCTTGAATGTCAATGTATTCATCATGTCAAACTTGTGGAGTGTGGTTATTTGCCAGAATGTCAGATTTATCCTTAAATCCTGGGAAGAACTTCAGAGTGGATCTTGTACTATGGCCAAGCACTTGGATCCACTGTGTTGTCCTTGGCACTGCTGGTGTTTTGCTAATATTTCTCACTTATAATGACTTGTGAAAAGCTAATATGCAGTAAATAAACCTTTTACAAGCGTCTGATTTGAGGAAGATCGTACTTCATATCTTGTTTATAATATTGTAAACCGTGTATTGATGTATTTGTTAAGGAAGGGTTG
Source organism: Porochilus rendahli (assembly GCA_039654305.1). Lineage (NCBI taxonomy): Eukaryota > Metazoa > Chordata > Actinopteri > Siluriformes > Plotosidae > Porochilus > Porochilus rendahli. The sequence continues at coordinate 24,148,199 of JBCNYG010000022.1, read as the reverse complement.
TCATGAATAATACGTTGAGATGATTATGCAAAACATTTAAAAGACATATTGTTTAATTTAGTTAATTGCATTTTTTCCAGCACAGTATCAGATTACAAATGGCACACTTTCTTTGAGTACGAATGGAAGTGTGTTATTAAAGTCTATATTTAAACTGAAGTGTTTTCTTTCCTCCAAGGCTGATGGTGTGATATAAAAGGTGAAGGAAAATGAGGAAAGTTGTAAGAAATAAATGCTGCTGGAATAGAAATCTAATTAGCCTGTCATTTTGTGTTCTATTATTTGTTCTGCTTTGTACTTCGGAAATTACGTTGATGTTTTACACACGTGTCGGGTTTCATTCTCATAGCTCTGATATTTTGCGAAAAACCCTCATGTGGGTAAATGTTCTTTTAGCTCAGAAGAAGCATTTCTGCACATGAAATAACTGATTAACGAAGAATGGAAATAAAAAAGATATTTATCATACAAATAACACATTGGCATGTGGCATGCAACAGCAGTTATTGTGTGCATGAATATGTAGCAACGATTAGAAATAAGTAATTTTGTGAATGAAGTCAGGTATATAGTCAGAGGAGAGTGTTTTTGCCATCTTGTATTAAAAAAACATTTTACACTGAACATAAACAAAACGAATCATGAAGAAAAAAAATATATATGCTGTGTATGAAAAATAGAGAAACATCAACAACATAAAATATTGTATGTAGATTTCACATATGAAGACTGTGTCTTTTTTGTGAGAGCGTACATACCCCGTGAGCGCAAACAAACCTAGAGATGGACAATAAACAAAAAGGTTGCTCACAATGTTTCCTGTACATGGTTAGTGGAAAACCACTCCTTCCGTTTTAGATGACTTAAAGAACTGACCAGAACGCACACGTTCACAATTTATGTAGTGCAATTTATGTATTTTGCCATTTTAGCATTACATAAAATGAAAGGCCTTTGAAACTCAAAATAGGTATATTTTCATCCTCAGGTGTATTTTACTTACATTTCTAAAGTTGCACTAAAATCTATTATATCGATAGTAATTAGCCTGTTTAAAATTGGCCTCCATTTGTTGTCCAATTCACTTTTGCAAGAATGCAAAATTGCAAGAATAGGACATAGACACAGCAGTTCCAATAAGGCAAGATAATGGCATAACTAACAGTACACAGGGTTTAAACTAACAGGTTAGATAGAAATTACAAAACTTCCAAATAAAATAAAGCTAGCAACATTTGCACAAAATACTACATTACTGATGGTGCATGGTATACAACCTCAGTGCATTTAAATGCACAACACTTTGTTTACAGCTTCTTTTATATGAGTTACATGTCACTTTTCACAGTGCAAAGGCATCCCCTGTGTTAGGATATATTACTGTGTAAAAAAGACTGTAATAACAATAGCCTGTTTTAATTTGCAAAGACATTTGCACTGTATGCAAGCTTTTATTAAGTTTGGGTTTAATTCCCCTTTAAATACTTACATTTTAAAGGGTTTGTTTGGGTCTAGTACTGCAGAGGGAGTATGGACAGCTGAGAACTGATGGTGCTCTGGATGGTTCTCTGTGTGATCATATGGAAAATGCATACTAACACACGCACCAGCATACACGTGATAATGTTAGGATTATGAAAAAAAGGTTGCAACCATATATTCAGTACTAACACTGGTTTAATATGTCTGTATCCTCTAGTACAGTCTATGAGTATGCAATCATCTACTGGCTCCAAAACTCAGATACAGTCTTTGCATTAACACATAATGATCTTATAAAATGAATAATTAAACTTACAGGACATGTGATACAAGTGAATGAGGAAATCATTATGTAAAAATAATGTATGTTAGAATTTTAGCTTCAAAAAAAATATATAAAAAATAAGCATAGTGATGTCTTGAAAAATGACTCAATTGGCCATTTTAACCTTTTGAGTATTCTCCATCCAGTAATAACAACAAATCAAATGCTCGTTTTAATAAAATTCAAAGAACAGATTATTAAAGTATATTTAAAATTTATCTGTATAGCTGTGACATGGCGAGGAAGAGGAGAGGGAAGAGAGAGTTCGTTTTTGATTCCCGGTGATTGCCGCAGTTTTCCTTTGCAGCCAAGGCTTCATCGACGCAACCCAGCGATGGCCTCGGAGTGATATTCACAATGTTTTAAACACATCACTCCAGGAGGAAAACAGTCATTAATCAGCATGTGTGTTATGAATTCACACTCTGTCAAATGCTGACAGCAGCTGGATCTCCTCACATCTGAGCATGAGAGCGCAAGATTTACGATTAGCCTTCGCTGCTTGTGTCTTTCATAAAGAGCAGAAATTGCCTCTTTAGTCCACCTTTATTGGGGGCAAAGTGTGTTAATCAACACGATTTTCATATCAGTTTCATATCCGATTTACGCATGGCAAGCAGAAGTGTGAGATTTCTGTAAGAGGACGAACACTGAGTCAATAGAAACCTTGTCTTGCTCAAAGGAATCATAAGCAATAATTAAAATGCTAGAAACCCCTGCATCCTTTAACTGCATACCATTGCAGTTAGATGTTTAAAATGACTGAAGTAACTTATTCTAAACTAGTTTGCTCTCTGTGAGGCTAGCAGCTGTAAACAGTCAACATTTTGTCAAGAAAATTATTCAGCAATATCCACATAGCCTGAGGTAAACAAGAGTTTCATTGTACATTACAGGGGAACAGAACAGAAAACAATTTAGAAGTAGATATTTATGGTTTATTTTATAATTTTAAAGGATAACAGTGGTCATTTTCTAACATATTTTAAAATATTTAATAAAGTTTTTTTAACCTTTAAAAGGTCAAAGGTCAAGGTCAGTGCGATCTCATGAGGCGCATTTCTTGAACAGGTCACCTTGAGAAAACTTTGAGGCTTTTGTTTTTTAAAACTTTGCTATTTGGTTCAAATGTGAACTGACTAGATTCTGTTGGTCAAATGTCAAGGTCACTGTGGCCTTACTATGCGGAGACGTATAACTGCCTCTCAGTAGTTCTAGTTTGGTGTTGTAATAACTCTAGTAATCTCTCATAATTATCCTAATTTTCCTGGCAATTGACATCAAGTGCTGTTACACACTATTAAATGTTGCTGAACATTCCGATTATGATTGTCTGCTAGTTCATGTGTGCTAGGTGATTAGCTTGAGCCCTCTGTGATGATTTTTTTTTTTACCCCTGCAGACACATTGAGAATTGGTTGGGCCTGCAGACCGTACAGGAGGTGGACATGGCTCTGTACACTGGGATCCAGAGGCTGTGAGTAGCAGAAACACTTCTTAACACCATATTGCTAATCTCGCCATCACCCTGAACTCAGACACTGTGAAACGCAGTCAGCATGGCTTCAAGAAACATCACTCACAGCAATAGAGATAGCACTTGAAGTGGCAGATCTATGGATTAGTACTAAGCGATGGCGCTCACTGGTCAGCTGGGCATTCTCATCTCCCAGTGCTCAGCTTACACAGCGTGGATTTTCCTTTTAAGTTGGCCTGCAAACAAAAAGATTCTCTCCAAGGCCTACTTTGCACTGATCAAATAAACAGCACTGAAGCAGCCGGGAAATTTAATTATGTCTCCCATTGCCCAGCGTCTGGATGAGAACTCAGCTCCAGGTTTCTCTTCCTTCTCCTTTTCCTCTCTTTCATGCTTAGCCTGCTGTTGAGATGTTATCCAAAAAACATCTGCGGATGACTCTTGGGAAGCTCATGATTGTACAGTCTCGCATAGACACGCTAACACATGCACTGCTCTCTCTTAGCCAATTTCTAAAAGCTTAAGGCAATTACAGCAGCACTGATTAGCATGTTTCTCATTAGCCATTAGCATTTGTCAATACTCCACTATTTCCTAAACCCAGTTTGAAACACAGTATTTTTCTGCTTTTTACTGTTTTAACCCTTTTTATTGATCTTCTGTTATATTTAATACTTAATTATGTGTAAAAAAAAAAAAAACAATTTTGAAACTGCACAGTGCTAGCATTGGTTCAGAAAATCAGAGAATTATTTTGTAATACGTTTCTATTAGTTTAAAAGAAAAATCTTAATATAATCAGATGTGAAGTTTTACTAATGAATGAGCTAATATTACACCAGCATCGCTTTTAGAACATGTTGGACCATTAAAAGCAAAATCCTTCTTTTAGGCCAATGGTATCTTCATTAATGGTATATTATTATTATTATTATTATTATTATTATTATTGTTATTGTTATTGTTATTGTTATTGTTATTGTTATTGTTATTATTATTATTATTATTATTATTATTATT
>JBCNYG010000022.1:24098591-24111115 GCA_039654305.1 Porochilus rendahli | reverse complement strand
CCCCCCAGTGCAGCTAACTGGGTTATCAAATGCCGGCCATGTCTCTCACTGTCTATGGTGAGAGGCATGTAAAAGAATGGCCTGGCGAGCTGTCCTCTGCCCTCGCCCAGAGTCGGCTGAGATGGGCACCAGCTTCCCCGCGACCCTAATCAGGAATAAGCGGTTCAGAAAATGAATGAATGAACAATTTAAGGCTGAGGTTAAAAAGCATACATCCAGGTTTTATTTATTTATTTTTATGGCGTTGTAAACACATTTGTGAATCCTGACCTCATTCCTGCACAGATTTTTACTAAACATGGTGTGGATACTTTCCTTCCTGAGTCCCAGAGATGAACTGATTTTGAAGTGTTTGGGTCAAAGATGAAGGTCATCACAAGGTTACAAAATTATGGAGATAGAGCATTTATAACCAAATGAGTAGGCATGTGGTTACTAATAGGAAAACTAATAGGAAACCACAAATGGACTTTGAAAATATGGAGTGAGCTGGAAACTTCAAACCCCTGCCATCTTGTATATCTTTTTAATGAGAGATTTTTTCCCTAATTTGTTCACATCCAAATACTGTAGGACATACTTTAAGATGAGCACATAATAAAACCAGAACCACATAGAGCCTATTCACTACATTATCCATGCTGGCGTAAAATGGACACGGGAAAGTGTACCTCTATATCTATTACAATGTACAGTACAGCTCACATGAAGATAATTTCTCTAAAGTCAAAATCAGGAAATAAATACAGTTCCATGACATCACTGACTGATTGATTCCAAGGATTCCAATAAATTCAAAAGCGGCTTACGAAACACATTCAGATCCATTGCATTCGTCTGATTGTACACAAATGCCTCTGTTCCTTCAAGAGTTAACAATCACAGTTTCCTGAAGTAGTCCAACATGAAAACCTTTGTGGTAGGATTCTACATGAAACCTTTAAAACTGTTCTCAAAGGCACACACCTTCTGAACTCATCATGAAAACAAAGGATCTGCGCCAGTCTGTAGACAGAGACGCTGTTCCAGCTGCCGCTGCTCCTGGTCATTTTTGTGTTGCTTTGAGTATTTCTGATGCCAGATGCCATGACGGTGATAGACAGCTGATGACCGAGAAAAAAGAGCTCAGCCTTCAACTGGCAGTCCTAATTTCATGATTGACAGCTCCACTCCTTATCACAGGAGCTACAGAGCAAGTCAAAAGACACGGGCCTGCGGTGTCAATACAGTGCACAAAGAGGCAAGCAATAAACCCACCTAAATCAAAGTATCCAATTAGAGCAAGAATTAACATAAACTGAACCTGGCCTAATTTATTATACGATTTAGAATCAATGAATTAGGATTGGGGTTGACATTTAAGTAATTCAGTTAATTTATTTGGTTTAGCATAATATGTAAATTTAGCATAATAGCATAATTTAGCAAAACAAATGCATTCTTTTGTTTTACAAAATAACACTTCCATGTAATTTAAACGCACAAGTTAGTCCATTAACAAAGCTTTTTTACCACCAGAACTCAAAAAAGAAACACTTCATTAGTTTATTGTTATCCCATGACAACAGTAACTTCCAGGCTCGAAACATCAGAGTGATGTACGTTGGGATCAAGCAGTCTCTTGGACCAACACAGAAGAAAACAGCTCCCCAGAAGTCAGCCACTGGTGACTTCATTCAACACCGAGCACAGCAGATGAAGCACTGGGTAGAGCACTACTCTGAGCTCTTCATCTCTCTATTCAGAGAGAAGGTGGTCACCGAATATGCTCTGAATGCCATCGAGTGCTTGCCAACACTCGAGGAACTTGACAAACCAACCACTAAGGAACTTGGCGCCGGCAAGGTGCAAGGGAAGGACACTCTCATCACAGAGCTGCACAAGATCCTCTGCTTGTGCTGGACAGAGAGAGAGCAGAGTACCACAGGACATTGCGAGATGCCAAAATTGGGGAACCTTTTCGCTCGCGTCGCCTTGAAGTGACTGTAAGTTCTCACTGAGAGAGTCTACCTTGAGTTGCAGTGTGAATTTCGTGCCAGCTGGTCGGCAGCCACAGTTTGTCGCCTTCATCCACCTCACGAAGGCGTTCGACCTAGTAAGCAGGGACGGCCTCTTCAAGATCCTCCCCAGGATCGGATGCCCACCCAGGCTCATCAGTTTGATCCGGTCATTCCACGAGTACATTAAAGGCACTGTGGTCTTCGACAGCGTGATGTTCGAGGCCTTCAACTTCCGTATTGTAGTGAAGCAGGGCTGGCACCAACCCTGTTTAGAATCTTCATCACCGTCCTGTCTTCATGCCTTCAGGAATTCCACAGAAGGCATCAACCTCAGGATCAGGTCAGATGGGAAGCTCTTCAACCTGTCCAGACAAAGAGGCAAAAAGAAGTCCAGCTGAAATGCCTGCGAGAGTTCATCTTTGTAGATGACGCTGCTGTCAGAACACTTTCAGCCAGCACTTCCAGCTGCTCATGGATTGCTTCAGCAAGGCCTGCCGTGACTTTGGGCTCACCATCAGCCTGAAGAAAATGCCAGTTCTGGTGCACAATGTGAACCATCCACAATGGATCATAATCTCTGAACATGAACTGAAAGTTGTCCACGACTTCATCTACGCCAGTTCGATGATCTCTGACTCGAATCCCAGCTAATCAAGCGCATCGGCAAGGGAGCCACCACAATGTCCAGGCTGACCAAGAGAGTGTGGTCCAACGGCAAGCTGACGGAGCACACCAAGATCCAGGTCTACAGAGCTTGCGTTGTTACCACCCTCTATGCTCGGCAAGAACGGAAGCTCAACGCCTTTCACATGTGCTCGCACCAACGCATCCTGAACATCACGTGACAGGACAAAGTCACAAACACAGCTGTCCTGGAGAGAGTGGGGGTCCCCAGCATGTTTACCTTGCTGTAGCAGAGACGCATGCTTAGCCGGATCCCAAAAGTCCTTCTGTACAGAGAACTGGCACAAAGTCTGTGCCCAACAGGAAGACCCCATCTGCGCTTCAAAGACCTCTGCAAGAGAGATCTGAAGACCCTTGGCGCTAACCTCAGCACCTGGGAAGTCACTGCCTCAGACCAGTCAGCTTGGAAGATTACAATCTAGCAAGGTCTCCCCAAGTCTGATGTCACGGTCGCAGAGCAGTCCGAGGCCAAAGGACAAAGATGAAAGGCTACGAACCAGACCGACAGACCAGCTTCAAGTTTTACCTGTGCCCTATGTAGACGAGACTGTCATTCTGGAATCAGGTTGACCAGCCATGTGCGACGCTGTCTAGAATTGACAACAACCAGAGTGCAATTATATAGCCTTTCCAGGCTGATGGAGGCCTACTAATATACCGCTTATACTTATGATTTAGTTAAAAACAGTGAGTTGTGTAAATTAATACGCATGCAGTCCTCATTTGTGTCTATAGATAAGGACACGGGCAATATAGAGTAGAGACGTGTGACATCATGTCATCATAGCAGTGTGTTTCCTGGACCTAAACAATGATTGTTAGTATCAGTATAAAATTCATTCCAGAGTCAATCACAGAGCCCCTCACTTTTCTGAAACTTCAGTTTAAAAGAGAAGATGGGTTTCTCTAATTACTTTCGCTATTCGAATGATTTTGTGTCATACAATGATACATGGCGTTCATAGTTAGAAGGCAATACAACTTGGATAAGTTTTTGTTTTTATATAAAGCATTTTGTCACATGCAAGACTTAAAACAGTGTCCTATTTATTGTGTGGTAATTTAAAGCTGTGTTATGAAAATGTATGGATACCTACCTGTTTAAAGAAAGAGCATCCTCCTGACTGAAGAGTGCACTCTGGAACAAAACACAGACCCATTTTATATTTATAAATAGAGTCACCATATGCCATCAATGCCATTTGGAATGATTATTTAATATGCTAACATTGATATGTGTTGTCGGGGATTTGATACTCTATTCAGAATAGAGTGAAATTGGAGTGAAAGTTCCACAACGGACGTCACAGTTTTTGGGGTACACTAGAGCGAGAAGAAATGCCTCAGCCACCGTGTGACAGTTTGGCATGCTGAATTTCATTTTACTTTTCCACTAATTTTCTTATTAAATCTTTTTTAAAGTCAGAAAACAGAGAGGGCAAAAAGAACATTCTGTCAGGAGGCTCATTGTGGTGGCATCACAGAAAAAATGAATCCTCTTGAGGTTCTTTTAAGAGCTGCCAGATTCAACAAGCACAGACAAAACCACTTTGGCACATCATTAGAAGAGCCTCGCTGGTGGAAATAGAGATGGCATGTATGCTGAGAGTTGCTGTCCTGGTCAGTCACACTAATGATCACTCATTAGGCCAAAGGTGCAGAATCTTATAAAATAGTTTTTGCCTTTTAGTGAGGTGCAAACTGGTAACAAGCCCATTAAGAAGGTCACTGTCGGTCAGGACACTGAAGTTCTAAATAAAGTGGGTGGATTTTCAAATGTAAAAGAGGGTTCTCTGATTATTCTTTCTTTTTTTCCCCACAAGTCACAGCACAGATATTACTAAAGTGCGAGTGACAGTGACAAAGACATGGCATGATGAAAGAACCTCAACAGGACCAGACCAAAAAGGGTACTCATCATCTTCCGGGTGATGCTAGATAGTGTGGTTATAAATCACAGGTGGAAAAAAAAAGAGAAAGTATGTGGAAAGGAAGTTCAGGTTCAGCACGATGAGTCAAGTTTAGAATTGGGTAAATTCCATTGTCAGGGTTTTATACTGAAATTACATGCATCGGTATTCAGAGCTCAATTCAGAGTATTTAGGACTTGCTTCAGAGTTTCACATGGGATAGAGTTTGTCTGAAGTGTCTGTTATGCAAAATTATTACATTGTATGTCAATTTTGGCTCAAGTGAGGAACAGAATCATTTATGGTGTCTGACAGTTTATCGTGGTCAAAATTTGGAGGCACTATTTGGACTCCCATTGGAGCTCATGGTGTCACGGTCAAGGTGGATCTGAAGTCTATCCCTGGAACGCTGGGCATGAGGCAGGAATACACCGGGGACAGGATGCTATCCACCTTCCAACTTGTATACATGTTTGTAATTTCCAACCTATCATACTACACTTTATGAGGACTTTTGTAAAAAGTATGTTGAGGTGAATGCCAGAAGTAACAAATCAAATTAATTGAAAAATGATTAAGAAAAACTGCTACAGCTACTGGGTATTACTCTTTTGCCAAACTTCTCGTTGTTTAAAGACATTGATCAAGTTCAATAGTTTTTGGGTGGTGAGGGACAGAAGCTGTGTGAAGAAATGAGAAGACACAACATTCATTTTTGGGTCTTAGAAGGTTAAGTTAACAGAAGAAGCATTGAACCACATGTCACAGGACTGGCTCAAGAAATTAATCAAGCCAATGGTTAGGATCTGTGACATCTAGTTGTAAAATTAACAGTTTTATTTAAAATGTTATGTTCTATCAGTATCTGCATCAAGGAACATATTAAGACCTCAGGATGATTCTTAAATAGGTTCTTAACCAAGAGGCCCACATGGCATACGTATCAGCATATCCGCCTTTGAAACGGAAGCAACAGTAAAAGATTTTTGTTATATCTCCGAATCCATACACTTTCCAGATGTTAGACATTTCTACCTTCAGTAGTCCAGCACAAAGCCGGTCAGTCAGCAGGACAGATAAGAGTCATTAATGAAACTCATCCAAGACTATAGCAGGGCTTTTATATCCATTTCACATGATCAGTGAGATAAAGGCGCTGGTACAATTTATGGAAACAGGCTAGTTGCTCCAGGAGTGCGAGAAAATCAAAAGCTCAGGGAAGTCTGGAACCTCGGGGTAAAATTACATTCACATATAAATGATATATGATAACATAATTAGATAATCTATCATATTCACACTCTTGGAAGATTAAGAACCCCTAAGGGTTCCCCAGTGAGATAACCAAAAAACTTAAGGGTTCTACATCTCCTAAAGTTTTAAAGTGTTCTCCCTTCAACAGGTAAGAGGGAAATCATGGTAATCAACATAAATATCTCTACTTTAACCAGGGCTACTTTGGAGTTTAGGAAGGCACAAACATAATAACACATAAACAAATAAAGTGTTGGTACTGAGACTTTTTTTTATCAGTGTGTTAATGTGTGAGGTCCTAGAACCTAATTACCTTTACTAAAATAGCACCATTTAATTGTAACCCCAAATATGGTACTAGGACCTTTTTTAGCTTTACTGAACTTAGTACTGTTCTAGGTGATAGATGTTAGTAATTGTAACCCCAATAGTGGGTTCTAGAACCTATATACCTTTAGTAAACTAGTACTGCCTCAGGTATATATATACTCTGTAATACTCTGACCTACTGAGGCTTTAGTGAACACAGCGCTGAACCAGGTGATATATCCTAGTCATTGTGGCCCCAAGAATGGGTACCAGAACCAATTTTATTTTTAGTAAAATTAGCACAGCTTTAGGTGATAAACCTCAGTCACTGTAATTCTCTATAACAGTTTAATGCTATAAAAGTTTGTATAATCAGTGAAGACAAAAAAAAAAAAATAATAATAACATCGCCAAGGTGTGGTAGGTGTAATGAAGGTTTCTAAAATATCTCACACCACATTTGTTGCAATTTGTAATGGGAAGTCTGCTTAATGATGCATTTGTTTTGTACTGGGATGAAAGAGATCTAATCTATTCTTTAATAAAATCAACCGTTTCAAATTTTACTTTTTCTTTTTTTTGCGATAAATGAAGCAAAAAAACTATTTTTGCTGAAGGGCTTAGACTGTTAGATCTCACTGTAGCTTTTTTCAAAAGTCATAAATCTTGCTGGAGTAAAATCGTTAATGAGACAATTAGTGCTGCATCCAGAGGGAAAGTGGGAAACATTTTTACAAACACATGGAGAGGTAAAAAAAGAAAACAGATCTGTCTCTTTGACAGCATGACAGTATGACTGAGGGCTGGATGGAACGAGACCTCAGAGATTACGTGTTTAATTTTATTAATGAGCTTCTTAAATCAACAGAAGACATTTATTAATTTATTTATGTTTGTTTGTTTATTGTTTGTCAGTTACTCATTTTGATATTTAGACTCATATCAGTTAAAATCAATTGTAATAGGACGAGACATACTGAAGGCACCTTGAGAGCCTGGGATATGCTGCTTTGCTTCCGTTTACGTGATAGACATTAACTGAGACTGTTAGGAGAAACTGTGATTTTTCAAGCAGCCAAGCAACTGACTTATGAAATGACTTATGAAATGCAACCAAAAAGAGACAAATATTGTGCAATAAAATATCCAATAAATCCAGATATAATAAATAAATGCAATTTAAATTGCCTTAGCACCTTTTTATGGGGTACTCATTTTACACTCCAGTTTTGATTAGTTCATTTATTTAACAATTATGCACCCAAGGATAAGACTCTCTTCTAACACAACATTAACGCTTAAGGTTGACTTCATGCTTAACGCTAACACTTAAAAATTGGCTTGCTTAATCCTCACCCGTCGGCTCTTCCATTAATTCTAGACTTATTTAGTGAAAAGCAAAATCATTAGGAATTGAATTATTTGATGGTAAGGATATATTTTTTTATTTTTAAAAATGTAAAAAATATTTCACACCAAATGTAACTTTATCAGCCTGCTCAGAGAAGCACGCCTCTGGGAAGAGACCGTTATAAACAGAGTCGTGGCAAGCTAGTTAGACTTTCTTCTAACGTAACCAGTAACATGAAAACACGAGAAAAAAAAAATACAAAACTAAAGCAAATGAACTAAAGCACAATATCTAAAGCAAGATTTTTATGCTTTATTTTAAAATTTTAATATGTGGCAATTATGACTCCACCTGCTCCAAGTGGCTGTGAGAAGACGTAATTGTTTGTTGTTTTGATTCAAGCTTTATCCACTCACAATAATGTTTTCATCCTGAGATAGTGGACCACGCAGATCATAACGTAACTGAAGACTTCATAGTATGAGATAGTATGAGAACAGGAAGTGACATCATTTAAAATAATTTGAGTCAACACAAAGATGTTAGGAGGGAGGGGAACAATAAATGATTATCTGAACTCCCACATCGTAATGATGAACAGAGCGAACTTTTTGCAGTTCTAGCTGTGGTGTTAGCAACAGCAGCATTACAAGAGAGGGTAGGGTGTAATGTTTATAGAGTCTGTTTCAAACAGAAGTTTGCTGTCTTCATGTCTTGCTGCAACATAGGACCTTCTACTGAAGGCAATTTTTTAGGAATGCAGTCTGATGACAAAATGTTGCGTAACTAAGCCATTATAGCTCGATTTGAGCTCAGAGGCGACAACAAAATCAAGCTCATGGCTTCTCTGACATTTGTGTAAGCTTGGGGCTCTGTGGAGCTCCGCTACAAATCCCATGTTTCAGGAAGCTAGCATTCATATTTATGGTTAATAGACATCACTGAGGATATGTCAGTGATGAGTTTATGAACGTGCTTTCTGGGGACAGTGTAAAACACCTTACAGTACAGAAAATGAAAATTTGATCAGTCTTGAACTCTCCTTGATGCCTCAAGGTCATGTCAAGCATCCTCATAGAATTTTACCCAATTTGAACATATCCCAGTTTAGATTTCTATGCTAAAATTTTAAAAAGTTTTTTTCTAGAAGTTTTTCTGTAAAAAAAATTGTCAGATAAACATTTGCAATGATTTTCCTTCAAACTGGACGTTCCTGAGATTTCAATGCTGTGTAAAGGCTTCATTCTGTCACTTACACTGTCCTGAATTAAAAATGAACTTCCAGCTCCTTTGAAATGTTTTCCATATGTACTGTGTGTATTTCTGCCTTTGATTTTGTGCAACTCAAACAAAGAAACAAACCAAGCCAGCAGAAAACGTTTCACCCAACCAGCAGGATAACTTGTTGTTAATTGCTAATTATAAGTAAAATTATGGCAGAAAATTAGAGCAGGAAAACACACAAGGAGTTAAAATTACACACACACACACACACACACACACACACACACACACACACTGCATCTTTCACTGCAACTGTTTCCATCTGGGTGTCTATAGAATTGTCCTCATTTTATAGATTTTTCCTCATGTCTCATCTCTCTCACCATCTGTAATCTTGAAAAAAATCACATCTGTATGATTCGTTCGGTAGCAGGGCAGAGCAATTTTCAGGGGAAACGCTGTGAACTTTTAAATAAAACTGAGAACAGCTTTAAACCTTGTTCCTTCTAGCGTTATTATATTTTTTTTACTTTTTTATTAGACTTTATTTTTATTTAGGTTTTTAATTTATTTTTCAAATGCAGAAGTAGTTCCAGTTTTAGGATAATTTAAACCTAACGCACATTACTGCTACCTGCTGCAGCAATAATAGACTCACAAATAAATTAGTGTGATTTTTTTTTTCCTAAACTGGATGACATTTAAGTTTACATACACACACACACACACACACACACACACACACACACGTGTATATAAATGCATATATAAATATATATATACACCAACAGTGGTGTGAAGGTGTAAAGTGCTTGCCCTCCTTTTTAAGGTCATGACGCAGCATCTCAATAGGATTAAGGTCAGGATTAGGCCACTCCAAAGTCTTCATTTAGTTTTTCTTTAGCCATTCAGAGGTGGACTTGCTGGTGTGTCCTGCTGCAGAACCCAAGTTTGTTTCAGCTTGAGGTCACGAACAGATGGCCGGACATTCTCCTTCAGGACTTTTTAATAGATAGCAGAATTCATGGTTCCATTTATCACAGCAAGTCTTCCAGGTCCTAAAGCAACAAAACAGCCTCAGACCATCACACTACCACCACCATATTTTACTGTTCGTACATTCTTCTTTTTCTGAAATGCGGTGTTACTTTTACACCAGATGTAATGGGACACGCACCTTCAAAAAAAGTTTAACTTTTGTCTCATAAGTCCACAGAGTATTTTCCCAAAAGTCTTGAAGATCATCAAGATGTTTTCTGGCAAAATTGAGAAGAGCCTTATTATTCTTTTTGCTCAGCAGTGGTTTTTGTCTTGGCACTCTGCCATGCACTCCATTTATGCCCAGTCTCTTTCTTATAGTGGAGTCATGAACACTGACCTTAACTGAGGCAAGTGAGGCCTGCAGTTCTTTGGATGTTGTTGTGGGGTCATTTATGACCACTTGGATAAGTCGTCGCTGCACTCTTGGGGTAATTTTGGTTAGCCGTCCACTCCTGGTTCACCACTGTTCTATGTTTTCGCCATTTGTGTATAATGGCTCTCACTGTGCTTCGCTGGATTCCCAAAGCTTTAGAAATGGCTTTATAACCTTTACCAGAATAAGAGATCTCAATTACTGTCTTTCTCATTTGGTCCTGAATTTCTTTGGATCTTGGCTTGATGTCTAGCTTTTGAGGATCTTTTGGCCTACATCACTTTGCCAGGCAGGTCCTATTTAAGTGTTTTCTTGATTAAGAACAGGTGTGGCAGTAATCAGGCCTGGGTGAAACTGCATTTTGTGTTTACTTGTGTTGTCTTTGACTAATATTTAAAATTGGTTGATGATCTGAAACAATTAAGTGTGACAAACAAGCAATAAAATAGAGAAATCAGGGAGAAGCAAACACTTTTTCATGCCACTGTATATACTTATATATAATTATTAATCAGTATTTTAAGAGCATGAACATGGCTGAAGAGGACAAAACACCCAGTGTTTCAACACTGTTCCAAGTAATCAACAATAGCCATCAGCTCAGTGTAGCGTAGATATGGAAAATTAATTAAAAAAAAAACAAATCTAGTGTGGAAGATTTCATGGGAACATTTGGATTAAAACTCTAAGAATTTAATCTCAGCATCCATCAACCTAAACACAGGGTGAACAAGACTCACTGTTCTGCACTGAGTCATTGCAATGAAGAAGGACGAAAAAAAGGAAAAGCAGGGAAAAAGGAAGAAAAGCAGGATGTGATGATGAGAAGAAAAAAGAGAACAGTTCTTTAAAATGCACTACTCTTTTTTCTTCCCATCTCTCTCTCTCCCTCTCCCCCTTTGTGTACTAATGTGAACTCATTTATGTGTCATTTCATTTAGTTCTAATTAAATGCAGCTCATCAGCTGCCACTATGATTACACTCGGCAAGTAAAACCAGGAAGGTGTGTGTGTGTGTGTGTGCATGTTTTCTTAGTTTTCTTTTCTTCACTTAGTGGTGAGGGTGTTAGTGTTACCCTTTTTTGTATTTTAATTTAAGCTGTTTAATTATTAAGTCAAAGTAATATAAGCCTTGCCCTCTTTAGGACATCTAACACTCTATTCAGTCATATATAATTACTTTTCTCACTTTCATTTAACATGCATGAGAATGTTATATTCAGGTATTCACAATTCTACAGTTTGGGGTCACCCATAAAATTACACATTTTTTATGACAAACAATCTCCAAATGAGCTGCAAAATGAATGTGAAAAATAGTCAAGACATTGACAAGGTTACAGATCTTTTTTTTACTTGAAATAATTATTTCTTTTGGCTTTAATTAATAATCTTTTGGCTAAAATCCTCTGTTTGCAACTATTACAGCCTTGCAGAAAGTTGTCATTCTAGCTGGCAATTTTCAAGGTAAGATGAAGAAATTTTACCCCCCACAATTTGGACTGGCTTAATGGGCAGTTCATACATGCAATACAGTCAAGCTGTTCCCACAACAGCTCAGTGAGATTTGTTGACTGTGCTGGCCACTCCAATATTGACAGAATACCAGCTGACTGCTGTTTTGGATCATTGTAGGAGGAGAATGATGTTGCAAAATGGAGTGATAGCCTGCCTTGTTTGAGATTCCTTTAACCCTGTTCAACTCTCCCACTTTACGACTACCAAAGCACCCCCAGACCATCACATTTCCCCCACCATATTTGACATATGATGTTTAGCACTCCTTCTGCATCTCCTGCTCAGCCATAAAAATCAGACTTTTGTAAATTAGTCTTCTCATCCTATCCTTATTAGAGCCAGATTATGCTGTTCTGTGAAGGATGTAGTATACACCATTGTATGAGATCTTTGCTATTTTGTCAGTTTTTTGTAAGTAATAGCCTTCAATTCTCATAACATATACATTATCCCTAAACAGGACAAACTTGGATTATCTAACACAATGTGCCATTGGAACACAATTATGATAGTTGCTGAAAATGAGCCTCTGTACAGCTGTGTAGATATGCTGCATAGATGTACAGAGACCCATTTTCAGCAACTATTATACTTGTGTACAGAGATTCATTTTCTGCGACAATCATACTTGTGTTCCAATGGCACAAGTGCTTTTCTTCCAAAAACAAGGAAATGACCTCAAACTTTTGAATGGCAGTGTATGTCAACTCTTTCCTTATCTCTCTCTCTCTCTCTCTCTCTCCCTCTCTCTCTCTCTCTCTCTCTTTCACCCCCTCTCTCTTTCTCTCTCTCTTTCTCTCTCTCTCACACACAAACACACACACACACACACACACACACACACACACACACACACACAC
>JBCNYG010000022.1:24064161-24080977 GCA_039654305.1 Porochilus rendahli | reverse complement strand
CCCCCCCCCCCCCCCCCCCCCCCCCCCCCCCCCCCACACACCCACACACACACACACACACACACACACATACACACACAAATCAGACATTACTTTAAACATTGCGTTCAAATCAACTACGATTTGTCAAGATATGAATTCTACAGGGCAGTGGTGGCCTGGTGGTTAAGGTGCTGGATTATTAATTCCAAGGTCGAGGGTTCAAGCCCCACTATCAGCGGGTTGTCACTGCTGTCTCTCACTGTCTATGGTGAGGCATGAAAAAAGAACCATTGCTGATTTTCCTGCATGTTTCTGCCCTGCGATGGCCTGGCGATCTGTCCAGGGTGTACTCTGCGGTGGGCCCTGCGACCCTAATTAGGAATAAGTGCTTAATAAATGAATGAATGAATTCTACACTGTGTGTGTGTGGACTTAGTTTTCAGACTCAATGTAAAAAAAATAATAATAATCCCCTTTTAATTGGTGGTTTGGATCCTGGGCTTTATCTCCATTAACATGTAACATGTAACACCTGCATTCTAATAATTGCTAGCGCCAACCCTGTTTACAGATTCACACTGAGCCAGACACCTCGGATTATTTCCGTTTGAACCCGAACCATCCTCCCCTTTAATCACACCCCCACTGCTTAAACTACTAGTGATCATGCTAACAAGCAGAAGCCATCAAGAACACTTCAAACATCGTGTGTGTGTTTGCATTAGTGTGTGCGTGTGTGTGTGTGTGTGCGTGTGTGTGTGTGTGTGTGTGGTTTAGAATCTGAGCCAAATGCCTTAAGAAGCAACAGAATCCTAATAAGGCAATAAAATAGAATTACATAGTGTGAAAATGCCTTGCAGCCTGATTTAATGAACAGTGGAGTGGGATCGTGTGTAATCACCGAGCAGTAGAATAATGAATCATATTCACTGTCATAAAAAGCCAACAAAATAGAAATGTAATCCTATAAAGCTTTAGAACAGAATCCCATCAACAATTACCTCATTGAATAGATTTTTATGAATTTAGAGTTGAGAATTGAGTAGAATTAAATGGCCCAAAACTGCAGCCAAACAGATTTTGTCCTGCACTTTAACAGCGCACTGTGAGATAAAGACAGCAGCAAGTGGGGAATCTCTGTTTTTTTTTTTTTTCTTTTGTTCTTGAGGTGTGTGATGTAGCTTGAGGACCAGCTTTAGCAAAATAGACTGATTTCCTGCGGCCGTGCTGGGGGGAAATACCAAATAAAAAAGGTCTGGCCTTCTCAGGCTCTTCTTGCATCTTCTCAGGCTCTGCCAGTGGCATTCGGTTCCTTTCTTTTTTAACATTCTTGCCGATACCCAGCTGTGAGAATTTTACTCTGGCTCTGTTGTGATCATGTGGGTAAGAACTGAAGCTGTTCTAACTGTTCTGCTGTCCGCGGTGCTGAACCACCATTTAGAGCAGAGGTCTCAAACTTAGTTTAGCTGGGGGCTGCTGGAGGTAGAGTCTGGGTGAGGCTGGGCCGCATCAGGTTTTCCACAAGAAAAGCAATGTTTTTACATTTTTAATCTTCTCAAATCTCTTTATTTTTATTTTATTTTTTTACACAAAATAAGATGAAAAAATTAATAAACAAATTAAGAATGAATAAAAAAAATCAATCATTAATAAATAAATAAAATAATAATAATTAGATTTCTCTGGTCAGTGACTGTATGAGGTTTGTTCAGTCTTCTATATATGCTGTATTCAGATTGTAATGTCTGTATTATCGGTTCTTTAACCTTTACGCTTCTGAAAATGAATTGTCCTGAACATGAATGGAACATTGATGAACATGAACTGTTCTTCATGAATGTGGCTTCTCTTGCCTTGAAGTTCTATTCAAGCATTTAGCCGATGCATGGAGAACGTCATTTCCGCTTCCTTTTTCTTGTAACCGCTGCATGGCGGTCGGCGGATAAAAACCCGGTAGCAGTCTCCTTTGTTTTTACGTTCGATTTTCGGTTGATATGAAGACCATGGCATTTGTAGATGGTAGAAAGTACCAGGATTGCGAGTGCAAAAAAGGCGATTGCTCACGGACTGTTATCCACCGTGCTGTTGTTACAGGAAAAGGAAGTGGAAATGACACTCTGCTGCTGTTGATGTAATTTGTTTTGACTCCTTTTTACATCATATAGAAATATATGTAATGTTCATTTTGTAAGGCAATGCAAATACAATGCAAATAGCACAATGCATAAACAATGACCCACATATAGCCCAATAGAAACAAGGCGGCCAGCCAGGCAAGAAAGAAAACTCTCCATGGCAACGCTGCTGTAACATTCATTCATTAAGAAATGTTTCTCTGCTTGCATCAAACCTGGCCGATGTCGCACCCTCGAGAGCCATATACCCTACTGTGATTGGTAGGTTCATTCAGCTCCGCACACAACACTGTAAAGTTCCATAAATATCAAACTCACAGGCTGCACTGACATTAAACTTTCATATTACGGCGGTGGCCACAAACTTTCATCCCGCGGGCCGCAATTGGCCCACAGGCTGCGAGCTGGAGACCCCTGATTTAGAGGATAAATAACAGCAGTATTTTGAGGGAGATGCAGAAAGGTCTAGTTACATCCAATTCTTTATTTAAAATTAGTTCCCATAAAAACAGTAAGCAATAAAAACATAATAAAAATATTCTTTATAATAAATAATTATTTTCTCATTTTCAGTATAATATAGTGCGTCATTCAATATTATACTTTGAAGTGTTACATTTGACTCTTATTTACTTCAATTTCTTTTTCTTGTCATTCACTTTTACTCTCTTCTGTAGCTTCTGTAAATGTAAGTAAGTTTTGCGTTCAACATAAAAAAAAATAGCCCTGCACCGGTCTGGCGAGCTGTTCAAGGTGTACCCTGATCAACAGGACTAAAAAGCAGAGGCACGTGCAGGGTTCAATATCCAGCAGAGCCTTTAATGACAACAAAAGGAAGCAAAGCAATGATCCAATAATCCTGTGAGTCGAGAAAAATCCCTAAAACAAGGTGCAGAACCAAAACCAGGAAATTAAAGTATAAGACTAAAGCAGACGAGGGGAAAAGATGGAAAAGTCTTAAACAGAGAGGCAGATCATTGGTCACACAGATGAAAGATTACTGAGAGAAAAAACAGACAAGATAGCGTACACCATAGTCTCACATTGCCTGAATTCAGGAGTCATCTAGCATTATGCCAAAAATGTTCTTATTTTTACAATTCCATTAAAATATGCAAGATCTACAGCAAACTACTTTGAAAACTGGAAGGGTGTGGCTTTCATTCATGGAAAATTTGGTCATGTTTAAAATGACTGGATCAATTGCCGGATCAATTAATCTGCCACCATAAGGCGTACATTACCTACCAGATGTTAATGTAGACTTGCTTGGTGGTAAAATGTACATAAAACAGTGACTGCCCATTATGCATCATAGATACTTCTGGTAGTCATGACGACTGTAACGTGTACATTGCAGATGCTCACATTTCTCAGGCTTCATTTCTCCAAAATCTGCTGGAAAAGCTACAGAGTGGCTGTGGTAATCCATACAGCATCATCAACCTACCATGTGAGACCTGAGCATAAAACACTGGTATTGTAAGTGTGAGTTCGAGTAATGTATCAATTCATCAGTCAAACTTTATTTGTTTAGCACTTTTCATACAACCAGGATTAGCACAAAGTGCTTTGCCTAAGATGAAAAAGCAAAGCAAAGCACTCAGGGAGCACAGACCTCCGCCAAGCCACAAAATATCCTTAATATATTCTGGAACCCTATTTCCCAGCTATCTTGAAAATTGCATCAAAATCCATTGATAACTTTTTGAGTTTTGTTGCTATCAGACAGACAAACAAACAAACAAACAAACAAACCAACACCGGTGAAAACATAACTTGGCGCAAGTAGAAATATCATATTTTAAATATTTGTCACCCCCTCATGGTTAAATATATTACTCGCAATAAAAGCTATTTTGGAGAATAACCACCATCGGATAGAGACAAACAAAAAAACAAAAAAATCTTTAAAATTTCCTAGCATCCATACAATAATCTGGATCCCTGGCAAAATTTTATCAGTTGTTGCTTGTTTAATTTTCGAGTCATCCTGAAAATTTCATTAAAATCCATGAATAACTTTTCAAGTAATGTTGCTTACAGACAGACAATCAAACAAACCAATGCCAGTGAAACATAACCTCCCTGGTAACCAGGGATTCAAGTTTTGAAGTGGGCGTGGCTAATGTTGAGTTCATGTTTTGGAAGGTGAGGTTACTAAGAGGGTGTTTGTTATGGTATTCAGGTTCAGGGTTCAATATCTAACCTAATAGAGGGAGATGAATCAGAGGTTTTGAAGTTCAAATACTTCCTGTTTGGAGAAATTTTGTGTTATTTGCCTTATTGAGGGAAAATCTACTCTCAGAAAATATTGGCACCTTTGATGCTCTGTTTTGCTCATTTGTTTTTTTCCCTTCCTCTGTAAGCATCTGTTGTTGGAGTATTTATTCTCCACAGAGATGCAGTTTGTGACATCTCATGCTGGCGTATTGTAAACCTCAGTGATAAACGCTTTTTTCCTCCAGTTCATTGATTTTGTGTGTGTGTGTGTGTGTGTGTGTGTGTGTGTGTTTGAGACATGCAGTTTGATTGATAATTAGATTCCAAAGACTACTAGCTAAATGCGTAATTATGACATGATTAAACAGTGCCTTCTTGCATACCATCAGACTGACAATGCTGGAACGCTGAGTGGAAGAACCTTGTCGTTCTTCACATGGGGTTTATTCTGTCAGTAAGGAACCAGGAGCTTACAAATGCTCACACACACACACCACACACATATGCACACACACACACACACACACACACACACACACACATATCGACACATATGTATTGGCTTTTGTCGTGTTAGCATTAGCATTGTAATTACTTTTGGGGATAAATTTTCAAATGAATGCATGATCTGGCTTTGTGTATTATTTATTCACCCAAAGCATGACCTTTTCCCTGTATCACATGACACTGGATCTCAGGTTATGTTTTAAAAATGGCATCTGCATTGCAGAGGAGCTGAGTTGTGATTAACATTATTGCATAGATGCATATTTCAGATATACTGGTTATAAACTGCTGTGCCACGTTTTTCACTTTTACATTCAATTCTAACCCGAGGTATTTTAAAAACAATACTGTGCACATCTCGAAGAGCAAGTTAACAAAAAAAAAACCCTGTATGTTCATTTAAAGCAACATATTTGCCTGTTTGTTCTCTTTCTCCAGCATTCCTAGTTACCTGTTAAGTCTCTATTGTTCCTAGGCCCTCATTTTCCTTTGTCCTATTTTCTCAGGCCACATTGCTTCCAGGGCTCCTCTTTTGTTATATTGGTCCAATATACACAGATCACCACTTTTTAGCATTCTTCTATATGTCCCATTGGCATTCTATGTTCCCAGCTCACCATTTTTCACAGTTATATTTACCCAGGGCTCAATTCTTTAAGGTTCCTTGTTTCTAGTACCTTGTCAGGCCAGGTTACTGCTTACCATTTCTAGGCCACCATGTTTATAGGGTCCTATATTCCAATTCTCTGTTCATTTGTCTTAAGGTGGTGTGTTCCCAGGGCATCATCAGGTGTCACTGTAGCATGACCTTTCCAGAGTCCTATATCTTTATTATATTTATTTCCCAGAGTGCCATGTCTCCAGAGTCCTCAGATGACTGTTCTTACATTTCTCTCCATACTTAATAAAGTATATAAAGAGTTAGGGCCTTAGGACCTCCTTCATAATTTCTTCTATCACACTGAAGAAACATAAGATTATCAGAACACCGATACACTACATTTTATTTCCATCTACTGTGAACACTTTTTTGTAAGGTGAGCAGTCACACAGGGCTACTGCTATTAGCTACACCATATAATCTTAGCTGTTATTAGATTGGGGTTTGTTTTTCCTCACTGTTTTTTTTCCTCCTTGTCCCCATGCAGGGTGCTAATTGAAGGCTTGTTAGCACTGAACAGGGATTTCAGTAAGTACAGGGACTTTACCAGCTCATTATATTATACATATACATGACATTTCCGAGCTGAGTCTGGAGACCGAGGATATACTGTAAACTGTACACACAGGCACAAGAGGATAATTATTCACTCTAAGAAGCCAGAAAGTATGCTAAGAAAAATGAATTTAAACAGACACATTAAGAAAATAAGATTTTTAGGGTATTTTATATGCAGGGTTTATTTAGAAGTTTCCTGTTTTAGTCTAAATGCATTTTTCTCTTTTTCACCTCAGTCAATAAGTCATTGGGAATCTTTTCTCTCAGTGGCTGAAGTCTGATGTTTAATGCATGGCTAACACATGAGTCGATGGTAGATGCAGTCACATTTCCAGTCCTCTCCTCTGTTGACCTTCCTGAAGGCTAATATGTGTTATTCGGGTTAATGGAATAATTAAGCTCTGTGGTAAGCCTATGCTCAATTTCAGGTAAATAAAAAGGAATACTTTTTGGTCACACACACTGGTAAGGTTTAGCTTTTCTGGTCTTGGGTATAAAAAAGTGTACATCTCCCTGTGCTAAATGGCTAATGTAGCTAACAAGCTGATGGACTAGTTTTACAAAAAATCTGTACATTAATTGTTTATACTGCAAAAACTACATCCAGGTTTAAACAAAACACATTTTTCTCCGTACCCTAAGCAACTGCTCTCAGCTTTACTTCAACGAAATATGCAAACTCAGCCCACAGTGACAACACCTCCCAAAGATGCCAGGAAACTACTGCCGGCAAAAATAAATAAATAAATAAATAAACACAATTATAATAATAATGCATAAAAATTTTTAAATAATGTAGTATATTGTATTCTCAATTTAATTTTACCTTAATTAATAATTAATTAAAAAATAGTTTTCACCCCCTTTATCTCAACTGTGGATGACCTGTGATGTAAAATAGTATTGTTCAGTACATCTCTCTTCTTGCTCTCTCTCTTTCTCTCTCTCTCCGTCTCTTTCTCTATTACTCTCACTCTCTCTCTCTTTCTCTCCGTCTCTCTCTCCCTATCTCGCTCTCTCTTTCTCTTTTTCTTTCTCTATCTATCTCTCTCTCTTATTAAATCCTTTCTTGAGAATTGCAGTGAGTTTCTGTGAGGGTCTTGCCCATGCTAATTTAGGTTTAAGAGGAGGCTGAACTGCTTTGTTCTTCTTTCATCTGAATTCATCAAAGACACTGAAAGCCCGAGTGGACCTGAGTCTCGCTGCTTTATTGGAGAAAAATGTCTTGATCCTTTAACGACGAGTGTTGCTTTTATTCCTTTTTCCCTGGCTGTATCGTGTCTGTGTGTGGATGAAGATAACAGCTTGCATTCTCGTGTGTTATTAATAAATATTTAGACTTTTCTTTCCTAAATATTATCTGTATTATATCATATTATTATATTATATATTATTATACTAAGCCTTATATTTAAGGCTTTAAGATAAGTATCAGTTTTTGCTTTAAAATAATCCACTTTATCTGCAGTAGGAACATGTATAAAGTCTGTCTGTCCATCCGTCTGCCTGACTGCCTTTTTTTCTCCTTTCTTTATTTCTTTAAGTGCTAGTTTTCCCTATGTTTTTTCCATCTGAAATCTTGAGTGAGTTGCTAACAGATCATGTGAAGTTGATGAGTCCCCACCCTGGATGTCAGTCTTCATAGACAGACATTTTTAATTAAAGTGTTAATGTGATGCTGTAATTTATCTCTGCTACCACCTGGAGAAGAACTGGAGGAGGACCATTACAGATAGATTTAATTTTCTTCAATGGCTCTAATTAACACACACACACACACACACACACACACACACACATGGATGCATGCACGATTTCTTTTAGGTAGCGTAAATAAAGAAAATCATGGGCAGAAATAAATTATGAAACCAAAATGCTGCGAACTGTTACTTTATAATTAACATCTTCATATTTAATTGCATGTGATCTGTGGGCAGTGGTGACTCAGTGGTTAAGGCTTTGATTAGTAATCTGAAGGTCAGGGGTTCAAACCTCAGTACCACCATGCTGCCACTGTCGGGCCCTTGAGCAAGGCCCTTAATTGCTTAGTTGCATAATAATAACTGTAAGTTGCTTTGGATGAAGGAGTCTGCTAAATACTGTATATATAAGTTTATTATCCTCCTCTTCTTTTTTTTCCTCCTTCTAAGTCGACATTGTCTTTACCCTCATCATCATCTTTTTCTTCTTCAGCATTGTCTTAATCATCACCATCATCATCTATTTCTTTTTTCTCCAGCATTGTTATCATTATCATCATTTTCTTCATAAACATCAGCAGCAGCAGCGTCGTCGTCGTCATTCTTATCATCACCATCTACTTCATCTTCTTCATAATTTTTAGCTTTATTATTGATGTCGCAGTCGTTATCATCATTGTCATCATCATCATGTTTTTTGCTTCTTTATCTTCTTTTTGTCATCTTTTTCTTTTCTTTAGTTCTTCTTCTGCTTCATATTTTTTATCTTTATCTTCTTCCTCTCCTCTCCTTGTTTTTCTTCTGGTAAGATCCACTATCAGGCCACATCTGCAATTTGCAATACCAATTTAATTATTATGATAATAACTCCACAATGCACCATGAAATGCAATTCCACATTTGTCCTATTCTTGGAGTCATCCCAAGTTCAGATTTCAGTTACTAGACATGAAGATAGTAATAATGTTTGCTCAAACGTTCCATTTTCAGTCAATGGAACAAACAGGATAAAAGTGTGTTTCTGATAATAAAACAAAAACCCAAAATGCCCAGCTACACAATCAAATTTCTGTGTATAAATATTAAACATCTCGCATCAGGGATGTGTCAAGATTTTTCTACACACAGTGGTCTGAGACAAAGGGAGAGTTTTTTTTGTTCCATACACTGTGAATGCCAGGCACTGTGGAGAAACTGGCACTCAATTCACTGAACACAGAGGACAGGAAGAGGCTAATATCCAAATACGCACACACACACACACACACACATACACACACACACACACACATTCTACCACTGATGGAGCTGCTCCAACCTCAACATTCAGTATAGCTCAGATTGTCATTGTTAACCGACACACATAAATTAACACGCAGTTTGATATTTAATTAAAGAAACATTTTTAAAGATGAAAGAACACACACACACACACCTATACATATATACAGTATATTATACAGATCTATAATAATATTGGTGCTGTTTGCATTGCATCATGCTGTACATGTATTCATATCTAATAAATCCCTGATTTGTTGTTTTTTTGTACATCCTCTGATATACACACTCTCTCTATCTCTCTCTTTTTTCTCTCTCTGTCTCTCTCTCTTAGTCTCTTTTTTAATGTTAAATGGTTACTGATGTGTGTGTGTGTGTGTGTGTGTGTGTGTGTGTGTGTGTGTGTGTGTGTGCGTGTGCAGGAAGTTAGAGGGTGTGGTGTTTAACTGCAGCTGTGACATTCGGTGGATTCAACTGTGGCAGCAGAGAGGAGAAGCAGGTCTCCACAACCAGCAGCTTTTCTGTTACACGGGCTTCAGTCAGATTTCTCTACAGCTGCTTAACATTTCTCACTGTGGTATGCTAACCTCGCTAAATATTTTATCATTCTTATTAGGAATTGAAGTGGTGGTGGTAGCAATAGAAGTATATATTCTACATACTTGAGCTTAGCAAAGGCTGTGGTTGGCTAGTGTTAGGTGTTAGAAAATGCACTGCTTCGACATCTCTCTGTCCCTCTCTGATGACTCCTTCTTCTGACACCTACCTCCTTTCTTTGACTCTTCTTTCTGACTACTCATTGCCTAAATTAACAACATTGACTTATCTCCCTTGTCTATGTTTGAGCAGATGTTCCAGAAATCAGTGTGACACACAGCAGCTTGACGGTGAATGAGGGTGAGCGAGTCACCATCACGTGCAATGGGTCGGGAATCCCAGTTCCTGATGTGGACTGGAAGGTTAACTCGCTGCATTCCATCAGCACACAACAGGTAAACCCCCTGAAAAGCAGTTTGTGTGTGTGTGTGTGTGTGTGTTATATGGAATCATTTTTATTGATGCTCTTGTTTATTTTTAGGCCACTCAGATTCCTCCTCATGTGCACTCATTGACGTTAACCCTGTTTAATGTTAGTCGGGAGGATAACCTGTCCCTGCTGCCCTGCACCACCGAAAACATTGTGGGCATGAGCAACGTGTCCGTCCCTCTTTTTGTCCAGTGTGAGTTACCTTTTCTACTTCTGTCTGCTATTCTCCCTCTGTTCCTTTATATGGATTTTACTTTCTAACATATTTCTTTACTTTTGTTTCTATAATTACTACATCTGGTTTTCCTCTCATTCTGCCAAACACATCTGATGATATTTACAATTGAGGCCAAATTTGGTTAAGAAATTTTATAATTGACCTGTTGTTACAATGTGGAGTTAATTGATTGATATTTGGTTGTTTATTGCCTGTGGCTGTAGTCATGATTCTACCATTTAAGTACAGTTAAACAGTATCCGAGCAACTCTATGATCATTCACAAGTCTATTTCCTTCAGAGACATCATGTCCAATCATCAAACGGTTCCACAAGCATCTGTATCTGTACACAAATATAAATATATTGGCACATCATTCAGGATAGGTTTACGCATTCATTCATTTTCTAAGCGGCTTAATTCTAACTAGGGTCGTGGAGAAGCTGGTGCCCATCTCAGCCGGCTTTGGCTGAAGGTGAGGTACACCCTGGTCAGCTCACCAGGCCATTGCTGGGCCAACACGCACATAAGCATTCACAAATCACGCCTAAGGGTGATTTGAAACAGCCAGTTAACCTATTGTGCATGTTTTTGGACCCACACAAGCACAAGGAGAGCAAGAAAACGCCACACAGAAACACCCGAGCCCAGGAATCGAACCCAGGCCCTCTTGATGTGAGGCAAACATGCTAACACTGTGACACTGTGCCTCCTGGATCAATTAACTCACAGGGATACTGAAACTAAAAACCACAGAATTCATCAGGTGCCAAATACATACGGCTCATGCATCGTCCATCATTCATCACCATGAAAGTCTGTTGCGCAAAGACAAAGCCGCATCTCCACAACCTGCGTAAAGACCCAAGACTGAAGCCGACATGTCATCATCTAGCTTTTGTGGAAGAGTTTTCCGATCAGATGAAGCAAAACTAGAAAAGTTTGTATGTGGTGAGTGTATGGAAAAGAGTGAGCAGTGAAGCCTCGGGGAGATAGCATTATACCACTGATTATCTAGAAGTACTGAAGAGACACTTCAAGGTCTCTTGAATCCAGGAAGTTCAGACCTGGTAATGATTGGTTCTTCCAGCAGGACACTGACCCTCAGCAAGCCTCCCAAATGAGTGGACTGAGCTGAAAACATGAGCCGGAGGCTGTCAAGTCGAAGCAAATCACTGGACAAAACACTGGACACCTGGTCCCCATGTCTGTCTTTGCACTTTTTTAACTCCCACCCTCACCAAAGGTGCATGAAGCGGGAGCTGTAGAAATGGATTCTGTCTGTCTGTCTGTACAACTTGTTGGTGCCATAACTTTAAAAGAAAATTACAAAATGAAATATAGGATTAGCAAAGTTGGTGCATGGAAGCCCTCTCAGGGGCAAATAGGGTGAGACTGCATATACATCACCTTGCCCTTATTTCAAGGCCACAAGGTCACTTTTCACAATTGTCAAGGTTTGTTAGTGTGATAACTTTAAAAAGGAAATGACACAGGATCACCAAATTTGGTGACGGGGTTTCCCTCAGTAAGCTCTCACTTGGGATTGTATATGGGCGCTCGTGACCTTGTTTCAAGGTCACAGAAGTCAAGTTAGTAATTTTACTCTATATTGGGGATAAATATATAAACATCATACTTTGACTTTACATCTTTTGACAAATATTAGTATATGGTTCTACCATCGGGAGTGTCTCGATCCCTGTGGTCTAGTTTATTTCCTTCTGAGATATTTAGAAAGTATATAAATGAATAAATGAAAGCACATGATACTGTCATTTTTAGATGCAGTAATTCGTAAGTGGCGGCACGGTGGCGCAGTGGTTAGCACATACCCCTCACAACAAGAAGGCCTGGTTTCCTTCTTGGGCTTGTTTCTGTGTTTCTGTGTTGGGGTTCTCCCACAGTCCACAAATATGCACAGTAGGCTTACTGGCTGGTCCAAATTACCCCTAAGTGTGAGTGTCAATGGTAGTGTGTGGTGTGTGTGTGTGTGTGTGTGTGTGTGTGTGTGTGTGTGTTGGCCTTGCAATGGTCTGGCGAGCTGTTCAAGGTGTACTTTGCCTTTGCCCAGCGTCGGCTGGGATGAACGTCAGCCTCCCCACAACCCTAATTAGGATTAAGCGGCTTAAAAAAGAAATGACTGATGATAATTCCTCAGCCCTAAACAGAACTCAGTCTTATCAGTCAACTTAATGGTCAATGAGCTTTTATCGGACTTCACCGCTGAAGGTATTTCAGTTACACAGAGATGTGAGAGGTGGTTTGTGTATTTACATTTCTAGCTTATGCGGTTTCTTAAATGGCTATAAGATAATACTCTTCACACTCGATACGTATTGACCAAGACATCTGCAGACATTGAGGGCAAATCAATCTTTGTTTCTATTTGTGTCAGACCCCATTCTCTTGATCCCTAACCCCTCCATTCTTATCTCCATAATCATTTTCTCCATCTCCACTTTCATTCTCTTTGTCTCTTCATCCCCTTTATTTCCGACTCCTTCCTTTCCTCTCCCTTCTTCATCTCTATTTTCTTTAACTCCAACTCTTCTATCTCCATTTCCATCCTCCCCATCTGTCTGTCTCTATGAGCGTTCTCTCCAGCTCCAACCTCTCTATCACCATCTCATTCCTGTCCTTCTCCATCCCTTCCATTGCCGTTTTTATTGTCTCTATCCCCATTCTCATCCTTTTTATCTCCAGCGTCGTCCTCTCTATCTCCATCATTTTCATCCCTGTCTGCATTTTCTCCATTGCTACTTCTTGTATCTCCAGTCTGTCAGAAAAAAATAAACTTTTCAAGCTGTAGAAAACTGAAATTCTCAATCGTCTTTCTGACTCAACAAGGAGCTGATCTGCCCACTAATGGATGTCTCAGAAGTCGGAGGTGGATGTTAAAGTATGCGGGTGGAAGGATGTAGACAGTAATTTGTTTTTAAGATGATGGTGATTACAGGATGCGAGGATCTGACAGGTGATGAGGGGATGAGTGTTACAATGATAATGTGATCATGATGAAGATTCCATTGAGGACTTTATACTGTATGATCTCGCCCTATTTTGTGCAAGATTCCAAGCTTATATATGATGTTGAGGTCGATGTAGACATGAGAACAACTTCAGATAATACTTTATGTCATGTGACACAAACATATTTGAGGAATAAAACACTCCACAAAATATTTCTGTCTGTTAAATGCTAATTCCTGCTCCTTTTTAAAAGCCTTATTTCTCTGTTCATCTTTCACAGTTCCTCCCATTATTGTACGCTTCGAGAACCCGGAGAAATGGCATGATGTTTGCATGATGTTCATCGTCCGAGGCCAGCCTCTTCCCACAGTGCGCTTCTTCTACAGAGATATTGAGCTGCCGCAGACTGAGTACATGCGTATGGAGGCTGATGTTTATCGGGACTCACTGGAGGGTTGCCTCATCTTCAAAAACCCCACCCACCACAACAACGGCAACTACACACTAGAAGCTCACAACTCACTGGGCGTGGCCACCAAAACAGTCTATGCCCACTTCATGGGAGCACCATTTGATGGTAAAAATTAATTTGTAATCATTAACATTCGTAATAAATAAATCAATCATTTGATAGATGGATGGATTAATTGATTTACTGATATTTAAAAAGCTGGTTGTGGAATATGTACATCTAGATAAAGTCTCAGATAGGGGGTGGTGAAAAGGTGTCACAAAGCCCTTTTGTATGTGTGTGTGTGTGTGTGTGGGGGGGGGTGTTATTTACTACAGAAACAATGTTAAAGACATAAGACAAACACTTTAAGTGTAAAAAGGTTATTAATGGGACATAATAGAAGGAATTATCAAAGGGATCTTTTGATGTGCGTGTGTATCCATGCGTGTGTGTGTGCGTGTGTGTGTGTGTGTCTGTCTGTGTGTGTCTGTGTGTCTGTGTTTCTGTGTCTGTGATACTAATATCTTTTTTCTTTATCCTTAGGAGACTATGTGGAATACAGTGAGTACACATCCACACACAGTGTCACATTTTCATTATGTTATAGACAAATAGACAGATCAACAGACAGATAGGCTAACAGGGAGACAAACAAATGGACAAATGGACATATGGGTAGATATATAAAAAGTCAGACAGACAGCTAGATAACTGGAGAGATGGATGGGTATACATAGATGGAGAAAATAAACAGATTAAAAGACAAAGAGACAACTGGACATATAGGTAGCAGGCAGACAGGTGCAAATACAAAGTGACAGACAAAAAGAGACTTTTACAGACAAAATAACAGATGCTGCAAAAACATGGACTAGTACTGTATTTGTAACCTGCTGGTGATTGTGTGTGTGTGTGTGTGTGTGTGTGTGTGTGTGTGTGTGTGTTTTGTGTTGTGTTGTGTTCACAGTTCACCCCTCAGCTCACTCTCCTGTGAGTCCGAGTCCCACTGGTGCTGCACACCGTCCTGAAGAAGACACATTTGGGGTGAGAGTGCGCTCATCAAGATTTAACATTTATTCTCTGAATTAATTGTGAATAAAAAAATCATTAATATTCTCTTCTTTATGTTTTTGGCATGAGGTTTGAGTTGTGTGTTCAAGTTTTAGTTGCCTTTTTTAATTCAGTTTAATTAATGTGTATAACGCCTTTTACAATTGGCATTGTCGCAAAGTAACTTTACATAGTAAGAACAAATTTGGTAAAGAACATTTTTCTATAAACCCTGCACATCACCAAAGAACAAGCCTGTGGAGACGGTCGCAAGGAAAAACTTCCTGAGCTGACACGAGGAAGAAACCTTGTGAGGAACCAGACTCACAAGGGAAACCCATCCTCATTGACTGTAATGATGATCGTAGTTCTAAATGATTTTAGTATAAGAGTCTTTATTACCAGTCGTTATTCTTAATTCTTTATAATTTCATATCTATTCAGAGAATTACAAAAAGCAACATCCTCAAGATGTCCTCTGAATATAGCACAGTAAGTGTTATTAATATGAAACTAAACACCCTTCTTTCAGATGATATTCTGATGCTGTAGCTTAAATTTGGCGGGTCTGTTGGAATTGCTACAAATATGACCATACCTAGATCATAAGTGTATATCTCAGGAGTGCTGCATCTGTTTTGTATGAAACTTGATGGGAAGATGCTAGGGTCACTCCTGTGGCCACCCCTTCAAGGGTGTTGTTATTGCTTAAAGTAGGCAAGGCCTATTACGCTAACAATGAAAATGATTAGATTTCACCGAATGGATTCGACTGAATACGCTTAAACTTTCATGGTAGACAGACAAAGCCTAATAGGCAAAAATGAAATCTGTGCACCACCAGGCCATATAGTGCAACTTGCACAAATGTGCTTGCAAGCAGTTCATAATTGCTTGCGTGTTTGAATATTTTATTTGTTTAAATGTTTATTTAGCTTTTTAATTTGACAAAATTGAACTGCGTGAATAGTTTTCGTTTTATTCACAGGTGTTTGTTTTGTGTGTTTTTGATTTTAGTGTAAGTTAGTAATTACTGTCTCATAGAGGTACAGCAAGTACAATACAAACCGTCTTAATTTTACTTAACAAAATTCATTTTCTCTGCAAGTTTATTTTAACTATATTAACCCTTCTCTATACATTCCCCAAATCATTACTAACAGCCCATTACACCACCTATACGGAATCCTGGATTCTAATTGGTTAGAACTTGTTGCTTTATTTCCTGGGTAGTATGAAAGAATTAAAACTTTGTGCTATTTTTAAACCCTATAATGCTATGATTGTAAGGTCAGAACCTGTTATCTTTCAAAGCCTTTAATATTTTCACATAATTCACATAAATACAGTTAAACAGTAAATAGTGAAAGGAGGCAGGGTTAACATGTAGGAATGGATTTATTACTAAATTGGTTATTTTTGGAGTAATTATTGGAGTAGTGTTTTTTTCGTTGTTGTTGTTGTTGTTGTTGTTTTGTTCTGTTTTTTTGACCCCGGCAGGAGGTAACGGAATCAGCAGGTACTGGAATAAACCCAGAGAGGGACGAGGGACATTTAAACTTGAATTACCTTAATCCTCTTTATAGCTTACTTTCATTTTTCTCTCCTTTGTCCTTTGTAGCCTGTGTGATTTTTACAGCTTCTTAAAAATGTAATTTAGCTCATGGTTGTGTTGTAATTGGCTGGATGGAGATTAGGAAGGTTTTTAATAGCAGTGCATTCGGGTAGTCAAGCCTCTGAGCGTTTGGAGGTCTTAATTATAGAGAACATTTTTTTTTTTTTACTTCAGATGACTTTATTGCAGGCTTTTTATCTGCTTATATATTCTATTTAACTCTGGAGTTTTACATAGTATTCTGTGTTGTCGGGGCACTAATAAGCCCAAAGCTTAGTTGATTTGTTTTTCTTTGTGCTCAAGGAAGGGTGTGTTTACACCTCATGAATCTGATTCGTTGAATCTTTTGCTGCAGTAAAAAGAGAAACGAGACACACTAGTAATACACAGCTCAGCAATGATACAACACAGACACACACACACACACACACA
>JBCNYG010000022.1:24000532-24011345 GCA_039654305.1 Porochilus rendahli | reverse complement strand
TAACTTCTCTCTTTACCTCTAAACCCCACCTCTCTCTCTAACTTCTCTCTTTACCTCTAAACCCCACCTCTCTCTCTCTAACTTCTCTCTTTACCTCTAAACCCCACTTGTCATTCCACCCCTAAACCCCACCCTGATGCTAACCATAAAACTCCACCCATTAGTTTAACCTCTCACATTGACTCATTTACTCGGTAATTAAAGAATTTATTTAATAATTATTCATTAATCTGTCATTAATTTTTTGATTGCCTCTGACATCAGTATGAAACTTTTGAGTTGCTGCTGAAAATAAGACTTAGGTAGGAAAATAAAATTTAAGTTATTAAAATATCCATCTCTGATTTTTCTGTGCAGCATATCTGAGACTAACGCTTAGCTTTTTCGTGTTGTTGTGCATTATTTTGAATAGATTTGATATTATGTTTGGGTCAGTGGAATTCTCCAGTTTAAATTGTTGTCGGTTTTGGAGGATGAAAATATTCATTTTATTTTATTTATTAGGCTTTGCAGAAATCACTGAAAACAAATAAAAGAAAAGCAAGTGCTTTGGAGGAACAAGAGGGCAGCCTGAGGAGGCTTTGTTGAGGCAGGTGAAAACCAGGTGATTTCCTTCTTTTGTACTGTGTCCATGCAACAGAACAATCTGACATGTCTGAAGGAATGTGAGATCAGCAAGGAGTTTGGTATATATAAATTCCTCCTGAGTGATGACTTCAGTGGTGTTGTCTTTCTCGGAGCTATCACAATGAGTGACGGGTCTCGACACTTTACAAATTACACTCGCTGAGATCCACCTCACAGTTTCACCTTTTAACACACAGCACGTGCCCCCCCATCTCTCTCTATCTCTATTTTTCTTTTTTCTTTCTCTCTTTCGCTCTTTTTTTCTATATCTCCCACCATAACAGTGATGTATTAGAAGGAGCATGTGAATAAAAAGTCAGATCTGCTGTTCTGGAGAATCAATCAATGCCCTCTGAGCAATTGTTTGGATATAAATGAGTTTTGATATGTGTTATGGAAAGGTTTAAGATCTTTCACAGTTTATGGCTCTTCCCTGTTTGAAAATACATCTGAATTCTTTCATTCAATTTTTTATTAATTTTCTTTCAAGGACATTTATCTGAGCAAAAACTCCACGTACATTAAAGGGAGTTTTTGGCAGACCGTTTTCACCAGCTATATTAATAATTTTTCACTTTCCAAGATCTAAAAAAGTCTCATTTCTACATCATGAATGAACCAGTCCTTTTTTCTGTAACCTTAAAACATTAAATTAACTTTTCTCCTCTGCAGACGTGCAGCACATAAAGCGACGGGACATTGTGTTGAAGCGCGAGCTTGGCGAGGGCGCTTTTGGGAAGGTCTTCCTGGCAGAGTGTTATAATCTCAGTCCCACCAAGGACAAGATGCTCGTTGCTGTGAAGGTATGAGCCGATCAACATGATTTTCCTCTTTGCTTACACAAGGTTAGGGCTCTGAAGA
Source organism: Porochilus rendahli (assembly GCA_039654305.1). Taxonomy (NCBI): domain Eukaryota; kingdom Metazoa; phylum Chordata; class Actinopteri; order Siluriformes; family Plotosidae; genus Porochilus; species Porochilus rendahli. The sequence continues at coordinate 24,009,857 of JBCNYG010000022.1, read as the reverse complement.
TCGGGTTTATACTGTAAGACATAGGGAAAGTATTAAACCAAGAACGGTACAAAGCATCCATCAAGGGGGGAAGGATGCTGTTGCTGATGAGGAGGATGATGGTAGTGGTGGATCAAGTGGTGAAGATCGATAAAATAAAGAAAGATCTGCTTTCCAGAGCAGTGGGATCGATAGTAGAGGAGGGGGACTTTCAGAATATCATAGAACACTATTTCACCATCACTTGCCTAATGGATTTTTTTTTTTTGGTCACTTCTATGGAGTTAAAATAAAACAGAACATCTCATGTAAGATCCAGTGTTAAAATGAAGATCTAGTTAATGTGGTGGAAGAATCAGTAATATTCGTGTGTAGTTTGGTATTTTGGAGTAAATTTAGTTGCATTCCAAGTTAAAGATCCAGAACAACGTCTTTCATGTAAACAGCTGAGTAGTTCAGGGTTAAAGCCTCATTCCCGTATAGCTGGAATGACTTTAAGGTAGATAATGGTGAACGATTTTTAGCCTTCTGCGGTAAGCTTTCCCGTAAGTGTTTTGGCACTTACCAGCTCACACATTTACTGAGCCACCGTACTTTCCAGGACGGTGTGGCTAGCTTTCACTGAAAGTTCGGTCACATTGAAAATCCGCATTAGTCAAGCATTGGATCAATTCAACCATATCAATCACCGTGAGACAGATACTGAAAATGGGCTATCTGATATTACTGTAGATTTTAACTGAGGTAAAAATGTAGCTGGAACATTGACCACCACATATGCGTCTCAGTTACTGCCAGTAGACATGATGGCTGCGATGTATGCATCACAGACACCCATGTTTTTCAGTCAAGTGTATATTTCCTCTGCATATGTTTTGGCGTGAAAGCACCCACAAATCTGAATGGTAAAGAAATGGCTGTGTTTGTTCCAGCCACCACTCTCACATATCTACTGGCTATGTGAGAACTTTTAATGGTTCAACAATTTATACACATAATTTTGACACCATTTTTTTTAATTAGAATTAATTTTAATTACAGAGTTTGTCTTAAATTCTGAGAGGAGACACATCTTAATCAGACACAGTCTGGATTCAGTGTTGTTCTATATACCAGGTTTGCAGTCATGACCATGATGATGACTGCCACTTATTCTTCATGATATTCATCTTAGGGATTTAAAGCTTTTAAATTTCAGCTTGCTCTATTCAGGATCAACCAGACAGCCGTCTGGAGTCTGGTTGACATCAGTGATGCACTGGCTGTATCTCCTGGGCTCAGCTTACAAACTGATGTTCAGAAGATGGTTGGATGATGAAAGCTCTAGTCCTGAACCATTACCCGTGACCGGGACCCACTGAGAAAATCTATTCAAACACCCTCACCCTTTAGACACTATTCCAGGGCTTGTTACAAGTTCCAGGCATATTCATTGATTCAGATATCCCCTTCATCCTTAAGGTTTTTGTCTTCAGGGCTACAGGTATTGAGCACCTCTGTTGAATACACCATGACTGATGGACATGAGGGTGCAGCAGAAATACTGAAGACATTAAATTTGTACTGTGCAGTTCAGTTCAGCAGAGTAAATATGCACACAAACAGAAAAATATGAGATGCTGGTTATTATGCACTTGTATTTCCCCCCTAGCAGGTGGACTCGGCTAATCCACTGTTTCTGATAGAGAAATACAGCTTCACCATCTGTTCTTCTGATGCCGCCATCTATCTAAATAGCTCTTTTAACAAGGTCTGATACCGAGCAAGAATATTTAACAGGCATGTAAATGTTAAAGAGGGGAAGATATGATAAATCCATGGTATATTAATCATCCTTTTTTTTAAGGTTTAATGTGCAGGGAGTTGGATATCATCACAAACTAAAGTCCAGGGTGATAAAAGACCCTTCCATTGCATGTCAGAATCCTAATCCACCTGCCGAGTTTATTTCCTGATAATGATATCGTACATTATTCCACATATTACAGGGCTTCTTAAAATATTAATGTAATAGTGTTTTTATTGCTTCTGCTAATGATGTGTTCCATATCAACAGGTCTTTAATACTTACCAAATATACATAGAAAAAGTCTGTCATACTTAGCAACGGTCCATTATACTTAGCAGCTGGCTGTTATGCTTAGCAACATGATGTTATACTCAACAATGGTCTGTTATACTTAGCAACACTCTGTCATACAGTCGAATACAGTTTTCACCCCATTTGGCAATTTTCCTATTTTGTTGCTTTAAAACCTGTAATCTATATGTATTTTTTCTTGGATTTTACATAGTGTAACTTCACAAAATAGTCCACACTGGTGAGGCAAAAATAAATAAATAATTCAATTCAATTCAGTTTTATTTGTATAGTATAATATACATTGTTGCGAAGAAGCTAGCGTTATAAATAAATTAAAAGGGAATTTAAACATTTTTCTACAACCCCTACACATCCATAAAGAGTAAGCCAGTGGTGACAGTGGCAAGGAAAAACTCCCTCAGTGCAAATATTTCTTATTTCATTATATTGCATTTATATTTGCATTTGTATCTCGTTTATATTTTATTTTATATATTTTATCATATATTTTATTTTATTTTATATTTTATTGTATATATATCTTATTTATTTTCTATTCTATTTGTATTCTTATATTTATATTGACCTCTAACTATAATTTTTTTTATTTTTTACATTTTTGGACAGTCATACTAAGCATTTCACTACATATTGTACTGTGTATGATTTTGTATGTGACAAGTAAATTTGAATTTGAATTTGACTTGACACCATCCTCATTTGGGTGAAACCATAAAAATACAAACCATAAAAGAGAAACTTCATTACAGTCCAACATGTAGTCCAGTTGGTTATTCCACAACTGTAAGTCAAAAATAATTTATTAAATTAAAAAATTTTAAAAGGTTCCTAAACATAAAAAGGTGATGCATGAATATTTATTCTCCCCCTTTGCAATTAAGCCCTTGAATAGGATCTGGTGCTACTAACTTCCTTCAGAAGTCAGAAGGTCTACCTGTGTGCAATTTAATGGTCATGTGATGTCAGTATTTAATGCCCCAGAGTCTGCAACACCACTAATTGAGAGATAGTATCAAGCAAGCGACACCATGAAGATCAAGGAGCTCTCCAAGCAGGTCAGGGGAGTTGTGGAAAGTTGGGTTACAAAAATATCTGAAACCTTGAAAATCCCACAGAGCACCATTAATCCATCATTGCAAAATCAAAAAAAATATCCTATAGCGCCACAACAAATCTGCCTAAAGAGGGCCATCCACCAAAACTCACAGAGTGGAAAGCTCCACAGTGGGGATTTTTAGAAGAGTGGCCAGAAAATAAAAACCATTGTTTGAAGAAAAAATAAGAACGCACATTTCAGGTTCACCAAAAGACATGGTTCTGCAATAATATTCAAAAAGTTCCTCTGGTCAGATATGAATAAAATTGAACTTTTTGGCCATCAAGTAAAATGCTGTCTTTTACTGTTCTTAGCAATGGTCTGTCATAATTAGCAATGCTGTGTGATACATAGAAAAGCTCTGTATTTCTTAGCAACTGCCTGTTATAAATAGCATAGGTCTGTCATACTTAGCAATGGTCTGTTATACTCATCAACACTCTGTCATACATTGCAATGGTCTGTTATGCTCAGCAACTGTCTGTTGTACTTAGCAAAGGTCTGTCATACTTAATAACACTCTGTTATACTTAGCAGCAGGCTGTTATACAGAAGTAAGAAATCACTGAATACAATAATTGGAATATATATTAGAATGGAATTATTAATGAATGATAATAGCACTTTCGGATAAGCTAAGTAATAAAATCACAACACACAGAACTGTCAGATGATTTGTTAAGGGAAAATGCATAATGCAATGCACATGCTATACAATTGTAGATATGGTGATATTTTTGTGAGGAAAAGTGTGCTGTGGTTCCTGTAAGAAAGGAGTCTTCAGTCTTGATGCTTTGTAATAGTCAGAGGTAAATTTCATTTTGCGTCACAAAAAGCCAGGTCTAAAGTTACAGCTATACCTCTAACTATTACAAAATAATGGAAGTGGAGACTTCTTCTACCATAACTTGATGTTAAATTGAAGCAGCATTTTATCATCTAAAATCTGTTATCGGTGTATCTGTGGTTTTAGACTCTGAAGGATCCTACACTGGCAGCAAGGAAGGATTTCCAGCGTGAGGCTGAGCTCCTCACCAACCTGCAGCATGAGCACATCGTGAAGTTTTATGGTGTTTGCGTGGACGGAGATCCGCTGATCATGGTCTTTGAATACATGAAGCATGGAGATCTTAACAAGTTCCTCAGGTACCCTCGTATTCAGAATATTTACAGCTTCCTTATTAACCATGTAGGCATTCCCTTATGTAAAAGGTACAAGTAATTGTAAATTAAATACCAGCAATATAAAATACATACACTGGCTGTTCAAGTTTCCTGAACCCCAAACAAACTGAACTTGCACCTCAAACTTTATCTTGCTTTGTTGTTCTTTAAACCTCTCACGTCTAATGCTGAGAGGAACACAGGCTGGTACGTGCTCGATGGAAGTGTGGAGAATATTTAGAATAAATTGATTAGAACAGAAATGAGAATGCTGGCTCGATCTCCACTTAAAGATGTGAAAGCATCTGGTTATGAGAGTGTTTTTGTTTTCTAGCGGAGTAAAATTGCTTTCTTGTAAAGAAACCATTTGGTCAAAATGAAATGCACAAAATATCACTTTCTGTAAATGCATCCAATCAGACGATGAACATTTCCTCTTAAATACAGAATGGATTGGAATGGGAATTTTTTCTGTGAGTCAAACAGAACTCATGCTTGAGAATGAAGCTTTCTAGGATAGCAGGATAACTAAAATAAAATAGTCACCATGAAACTTTTAAAATGTCTTGATATACTTAAAAGACATATCCAGTTTTATTCCTGACTTTATCCAAAATCAATTAAGTGTTATTATGAGTGATTTGTGGATGTCGTAGTGTGCCATTCTGGTTACTGTGTGCATTTTGTGATTTGGCCTTAGAATTTGCTAGCATAGCCTGAGCAATAAGACTAGTTGCCACAGCCTGGGAAATATAACACCCCCTCCAAAAAAAAAACAAAAAAACAAAAAAAAACACACACACTGCCTTATGTGGCTATGCTATATATCCAGCTATGTGCTTAGTGGAGTACAGGCAAACAACATACAACTTCTGCAGTGCATGAAAATAAAGGAAGAGCAAGGGAAACTCTAGACCTGTTTTCTTTGCTTGGCAGGTGTAGGGAATATGCTGCATTTGTATTGGTAAAATCAGACTTTTACTGAGATTTTTAAGGATCATGATGGGGATTTATTTAAGGTACCATTAAAAAAAATTTTTTGTAGTTTCTTAAAGCCATTGAAAGTGAAATATTGTGACAGAAAGCAAACTAGCATGATCTCTAGGGGGCTCTGTATATGTTCAAGTAAAATAAATACATTACTGTGCAACAGTGCAGCTAACCGGGTCAAAGGCCAGCCATGTCTGTGGTGAGAGGCAGGTGAAAAAAACATTGCTGACTTTGGTAAAGAGTAGGACATTGAGTTGCCGTCGGTGTGTTTCTACCCTTCGATGGACTGGCGAGCTGTCCAGGGTGTACTCTGCCCTCGCCCAGAGATGGCTGAGATGGGCGCCAGCCTCCCTGCGTCCCTAATTAAGATTAAGTGGTTCAGAAAATGAATGAATGAGTACTGTGCAAAGGTCTTAGGCTCATGCAAAGGAATAGTGTACAACAAAGATGTCTTATATTTACATACAAATACTTACATTAAAAAAAAATATCTATACATAAAAATTCTATAAAGCACAGTAAACAGTAATAAATTAAACTAATTCAATATTTTTGCTTAAAAAATAGAATAGCATCAGGTAGAGTTTGTGCAGTTTTACAAGTACATATTTACAGAATATTTTACAGAACCAGCCACAGTTTTCCTGGAAATCTTGATTGTCACACTTGATTCTTTATTTGCATTTAAATTGCAGCAGCCTTCATTATAGTATTTCTGTAAAAACTTTTTTTTTACTTTTTTTTGTAACTTTTCATTTTTCATTTTTTTTACTAATTGCTAATATACAAGTTGTAAAATAAAAAGCTATAGCAGAATTAATACAAAAAAATTGAGTGCCTTAGACTTTTGCACAGTACTATAAACAAATAAAAAGATTAAATTAAAGGTGCTCATTCACTAGTGGACATTGTATGTGCTTTATCTTCCATTATGAGTTCATAGTTTGCTGAATGTAAAGAATTTCCTGAATTGTCCCAACTCCTGGGCTTAATATCTCTTATTTACCTGTATTATATCACATTTGGTCCCTGTTTACAATAATATTAACAAGACTTTGTAACCGACAGAATGATCTTGTGTAAGTGAGATAACTATGAAGTGTAACACCAATTCCTAGAAAGTGTGAAAAGGCTGAGATCAAGTCTTAAGAACCAGAAGAAGGCACATAATTTCAAGTTCAGTTACAGGAGTCATTAACACTTACATACAGGAGTAAGCAAATGATGTCAGGATGATATTGAGACCAATTCCATTTTATTTTCAACAGACAACTGATAAGTGAATGTGGGCTTCTTTATAACACAGAAATAAACAAACAAAGACAAATTGTTTCAAGTGTTGGAATCATAACCAGAAAAGTTGAAAATAATAACCCAAGAAATAATAATTAAAAAATGATAACATTTTGGTAGCTACTTCTAAACAGTTCCAAACAATAAACAAAAAACAATTAATATAATATATATTAATATGTACACTATGATGTATTTCCAGCAACACTCCAGCAACAAAACAAACATGGGAGTGTTGTGCCAGTTCCACTTAAAATCAATTATTTAAAAGTTATGTTCATCCAGTCAGTAAGAACTAGTTCACATTAATAGCATTTGTTACATTTCTGTTAATAAGCTGATATTCGATTTCAATTGTCAACCTCCTTTTACCAATCCCTCAAACCCTCCTACTCACACCCCTAAAATCATTAAACTGTGATACCTATAAACACCTTGTTCACAGCTGATCAGCAGTGCACACAGTATCTTCCTCTGTCAGATCAGCCATGAAGTCAGCAATATTCCTTTGAATTTATTTTCCAGGATTTTTTGTAACGGCTTTCTTGAAAGCACACATCTGGATAGCTGCGAAATGGTCATCACTAAGATTAACAGTTTGTTTGTTTGTTTGTTTGTTATACCCTTAATCGAGAGCTGCAGATCTCCCAGTGCACCCAGTACAAGCTTGTCGGCTTGTTGGTACATGAAGGCAACAGGGTTTTTTAAAAAATCCTGTGAGCTTCACTTGAGTGAATGAACTTGTTGTTGCCTTGTAGTCATGTTCTTCTTGTGCTGATCTATGGATCCTCAAGACCGCTCTGATGCTTCAAATTCAATAAAAATGTGGCAAATATCTTAACTTGTTTTTTCAGACCCAGCATCAATTTGCATAGAAGTGTGTAGTTTCCTCAGTAGTCACTTGTTTGTTTATGAAACTGATTCAAGTATATGAAGGCTACAGACATCAACTGACAAACTGGATTTCAGTGTGTTTCCTTATACTCGCTGGCATAAACATAATTCACATGGCTCCCTGATCTTTCACATGTAATGTTTAATCACTTTCATGAAAATCTGACATTAGCGGTCTTCTTTTGGTCTCGTATCAACAACAACCTGGATGGGAAGAGATGCAGCGGATTTCATTTCCTGTCGTCAGTTTGCTCAGGCAGGAGTGATCAGAGCATGATGGATGAGGTTTCTGTAGAGGAACTGCGCAAGAAACAGAATGTAGGATGATACACTGCGTACATTGCTTCTGACAAGACCTGTCCTGGGAGCACGAAACGCTAGCTGACGCCTGGATTAAGAGGATAACATGATGCCACTGGATCACACACTCACACACACACACACACACACTTCCATTACTCTCACTTTTGCCTTTTCGCTCTATTGTCACTCAATCTCCCTCGCCCCCTCACACTCTCTCACTTAGTTAGACAGACAGATAGTAGAGCATAATTATACACCCACAGACATATGGGTCTCTCCTGGGCTTCGCCCACGCGTGTACACACACACACACACACACACACACACACACACACACGGTGAGTGTCATGGCCACAAGGTTTTCTCCAGATATCTGACACTAGTGGGAAAGGCAGTTGCTGCTCACAACCGAGGACAAAAAAAAGACACACACACACACACACACTTGTTAGTGGGAGAGAACACTGAGAGCCTTTAGGCGGGCCCAAACACTCCTTCGACTTCTGTAAACAAAATACCTGCGCAGTGTTTCAAAGCGACCTGCCTTTTTGTACTCACTCACCTCTGAATGACACTCTTTCCCTCTCTGTGACACACACACACACACACACACACACACACACACACACACACACAGTTTGGCAAGAAATTAGCGGCTACCGGGGATGTGCAGCGAGGCGAGAGAGAAAGAGAGAGAGAAAGAGACAGAGGAAGAGAGGGAGAGAGAGATAGAGATAGAGAACAAGAGGGAGAGAGAGAGCAAGAGAGAGAGAAAGAGAGAGAGAGAGAGAGAGAGAGAGAGCGAGAGAGAGAGATAGCTCCACCCCATGGGGTGAGTGTGAGGTGAGCACAGCCTGAGGCATCCAAATCATCTGTTAAACAAAACCACACACACACACACACACACACACACACACACACACACAGGGGTGGGGTGATGGTCCTTTATCATGACAAACTTCTTTATGATGGTGAGAAATTCTACTTTGTTTTGCTCTTTCTCTCTCTTTCTCTCCCTCTTTCTCCCTCTCTCTATCTCTCTCTCCCTCTTTCTCTCTCTCCCATACAGACTGAACCCTCTCTGTCTCTCACACTCAGCTTGGTCCATTAGTGTATCTGTCACATCCCCTACCGTCATCATTACACTGCAATTATCCCAGTACACTGAGTACACACACACACACACACACACACACACAAGCCCACACACTCTCACGGCCTCAGGCACAAAGTACAAAACACACACACACCAAGATGAACGTAACCCCCAAAGCTGTACACTCCAGTGTGTCCAGGAGTTCAGTTCACAGCTCTCACGTGTATAGAAATTACAAACAAGACTGTGTGTGTGTCTGTGTGTGTGTGTGTGTGTGTTTGTTTGTGTGTGTGCATGTGTGTGTGTGTGTTTGTTTATGTGTGTATGTGTGTGTGTGTGTGTGTATGTGTGTGTGTATGTGTGTGTGTGTGTGTGTGTGCGTGCGTGTGTATGTGTGTGTGCGCGT
>JBCNYG010000022.1:23926374-23936967 GCA_039654305.1 Porochilus rendahli | reverse complement strand
GTGTGTGTGTGTGTGTGTGTGTGTGTGTGTGTGAGTAATCTATTTTAGGTGAAAGTATATATATAGAGAGAGAGAGAGTGAGTAGAGAGAGACAGAAAAAGACTGACAGGCAAAAATTATAGACAGATGGACAAATAGAAAGACACAGAGGTATACAGAAAGAGATACTGATATAGACATTGAATAAAACAGAATGAGAGAGAGAAAGATAGAGAGAGAGAGAGAGCGGCAAACAGAGACATATGGTGGGGAAAATAGATAGGGCAGGACAGACAGAAAAACAGTGAAAGCAGTAAGACAGGAGAGAGAGAGAGAGAGAGAGAGAGAGAAGGAGAGGAAGTGTTTAGTGAGAGTAGTCTATCATTCATGTGCAGCTCTGTTGCCTCTGAAACATATAGACATGCTAATTTAATTTCATGTTTCGTTGGCTCATGGAAAAGCTCAAGATCTATCCAACACTCATTCACTGTGTGTGTGTGTGTGTGTGTGTGTGTGCGTGCGTGAATGCGTGCGTGTGACACTTCTGTCATGTTTGGTCGCTCTCGATCTGTCATGGAGCAAACGATCTCTTTAGAGTATTTCGAAGAAGAAGCAGAGGTGCTGGCTGTGACACACAGGAGATGCTTATAAACAAACAAACACATTTTTTTAGCAGGAGTGTGCCTGGTCTGTGATAATAATTTTTTAAGTTAAGTTTGTAAGTCAGGAATAAGACCTGATGTGTGCCAGTCGGTGCCTGCATGAAGCCTCCAGGGAGAAAAAAATCCTGTTTGATTACAATTTCATCAAACAGACTGTGTGATTATGTGGAAAAGTCATTACACGAGAATAACAGAACTAATACATCACGCTCAGTTTTCTGCTGAAACCTTGGCTTTTTCGCTTCACTTCACTCAGAAATGACGCCCTGTTTTAAACATAAAGAAAGGAAAGAGGAAATAAATGATCATGAAACACAGCAGATGTGGCACTGAAACATCATTACACATCTGTAGCATTCCTTTATTCTCTTTCTTCCTCTCTGTGACATCCTGAGTGCATGCTTAGCGCTCTTTCATTTTCTCTCTCTCTCTCTCTCTCTCAGTCTGTACCTTTTCTTCTTGCTCTTTCAGCAGCGACTGCTTTAATCTAATCACACTCTGATGTACAGGAGAAGCATGAAAATGAGTAGAGATGAATAAAAAAACACTAATGCTGGGAAATAAAACAGTAAAATTACTTCTTGCACACATTGATTTTTTTGTTGTTTGTTTGCTTTTGTTTTATGAATGACTAAATAAACACATGACCTTAGGATTTTCAACAATACTTTTCAACAGTACATTTTAGAAGAAAAAATCTACACAATATTTTACATTTATGTAATTAATTTTAATTATGATGTAATTTTATATTGTTAGGATTGTTATTTTTTTGCATCACTACAATTCCTTGTTGTAGTTTTTTATTTTATTACAATTCCTTGTTGCAGTTTTATTTTTTATACTTACAGTTAAAATTCATGTTTCTGTTTGTAAAGTGTAATATTGTATACTTTACAGGCTGTTTGTATGAAAGGAAGCGATGACTAACAAAGACACTTGAGTCAACACTCGGCTGATTGAGTGCGTATGAAGGAACATATGAACTATTTTTCATTGCCATCAGGAAATTAGAAACAGGAAATAACCTAGCAGGTTGAACCAATCACATGGTCAGAATGCAATGTTAGCTTCTAAACTCAATACTGACTGTATTACACTTCTAACACAAAACCGCACTCTAGCAGGAATAGCACTATTTCATATCATATCGCACTGTCATATCACATTTCATCATTCTGTTTCATATCACATCTTATTGTAGCGTATTGTATCGTTCTGTCCTCGTTGTGTGCTATGCATGTATGACATGCAGCTAATCCCTTTACTCCAATCAAAACTCTGCAGGTAGGCATTTCGACAGGTTTACTGACGAAGCAAAGTGTGAAACTAAAAAGGAAAATAATCAAACAATGATCAAATTATGACTCTTATATGTTAATAAATGTACAAAGTATAATATAAACAATTTTACTTAGCATGATGAACTATATTAGCTGAAAATAGCAAAGATAATGACAACAGTATGAAATGAAGAAATGCAGATAACATGAGCTACTAAAGAGCTTACAACATAAATTAAACCGCTTAAACATGAAAGTAAACAAACATATCGATAATACATACCGACAGTACAACCTCAAACAAGAAGTGCTGAAGCAGCTGATTAACACCGTGAGCTTCCAAACGTCCCGACACGTGACTGCGTTCTCGCCCCGCAATAAAGTTTTTCAATTCAAAATAAAGAAAGCGTATACTGCTGAACTAAAATCGACCACTAGGAGGCGGTGTTGCGCTTTTAACTTACTCTTTTATGAAAAACAATGAAATTAATGAAATTAGAGACTTAGAAGAATTAGAGAATTAGGAATGTTTTTTAAACTTAAACATTAAATTTTATGAACTTAAACAGAACAATCGTATTGCATTGTATTGTTTCATACTGTATCGTATTATAGCACATGGTATCACATGTTATTGTATTTTACTATATTGAATTGTACTGGATTATTTCATATCATGCTGTGTCCTATGAAATTGCATCATATTGATTGTATTATTGTGTAGCATGATATCATGTTTCATGTAATTCGATATCATATTGTAATATTCCGTATCATACTGTCCCTAAAGACAGTTTTGTCAGCTGGGTATCATACCGCCAGGACCCCCACCTTCAGCTGCTGCCTGCACCACATCACACCGTCCCCCTAAAAGTTCCTCCTGCAGGCAGGTGTCAGACCTACCTGTTTCCAAATGTGTAAATATGGATGATTCATATGTGCAGCTCCATTTCTGCATCACGTCCACATCCAGTTGTCTACATGTAATATGATTTTACTTCATGAGTGAAGATCATTTCAAGACAAATGTGTTTTCCCCCCCAAAAGCTTTGGTACAACAGCCATATTTCAGTCAAGGGCCTTCATTATTTTCATTCTTTCTTTAATATGTGAAGCTCATCAGTGTACCTCAGCGAGCTTCTTTATCACACTGTGATCTAATTACCTGATCCATCAGTAAAGAGCGGCGTGGGATTATAGGACAGACAGATGCTTACTACATGTTGCATAAGAAATCAAGGACTGATGAAATGAACATGCAGAAAACATTAAGAACATTCAATCTATAGTTAAATAAACTACTCGTTTTTTTTCAGGGCGTTCCTGCTGTGTGTGAACTTATTGTAGGGAATTACAAGAAAAAAAATGCTGAATACAAGAGGTGAAATTAGCACAACAAACACACTGGGTCTTTTATCAGTACTATTAGCAGGACCATGTCTACATGCAGCATCGTGATTTCATCTACATTTCTGGGGACTTATTTTTCTGACTGTTGGAAATTGCCTTAAAATCATGAGCTTTAAAAGGCAAATAAACAGCAGAAATTACTCATTGGCTGATTTACGCTAATATAATTTATTTGTTTGTTTTTCTTTTGGTCAATGTTAAATACTGCAAAACATTCCTTTTGTTTCTGTTACCTGTCTTCTTTCTTTTTCTGTCCCTTCCAGTCAAGTCCATCAAGATTCCATAGATTCCATAACACAAATCAACAGTAAATAAATAAATGAATCAGTTTATCAAGAGGAGCCTTATACCCATAAACCTCCCCGTAGAAAAGCTAATTTGTTTGGCACAACACTGCAACCAGACTGCCATTCTGCTTGTTATGATGCTGGACTGGACAGGTTTAAAAAAAAAAAAAACATATAAACCCAAACGTCAAGCTGATCAAACATGTTTGTAACATGGAAAACCTACTTAGAAAGTCTAGAGGTTTCCTCCAGCTCCATTTGGGTTTGTTTGTGGGGGTTTTTTTTCTTTTTTTTTTTTTTTGTTTTTTACATACATCAATTAATGTACAGATGCTTTGACTGATTAAATCTAGAATACAATTTGTATCAAAAAGTGGTAAGAACATCATGAATTCTAAAGTTAAACATAACTTGTATCACAAGCATTAGCTGAACACCTGCCAGCAAACAAAAGACAAGCTTTAACTTTTGCACAAATGATGACATCAGAGATCATGTGAATGCAGCACATGATACATGGCAGCAATGCTTTACAAGAAATCATAAATTTGATTTAAATCTTTTCAATTATTTCTTAGCTGTAGCCCTGCGATGGCCTGGCGAGCTGTCCAGGGTGTACACTGCCCTTGCCCAGAGTCGGCTGAGATGGGCGCCAGCCTCCCCGCGACCCTAATTAGGAACAAGCGGTTCAGAAAATGAATGAATGAATGAATTATTTCTTAGCTGTACTGACGCGACATTTTTTTACACCTGCTAATCTGATATCCTATAATGAGATACATGTTTCTTTACTAACAATACTGCAAAGGAACCATTTACTTACCAGGTATATTAAACAAAGATGAAATACAGTGTCTCTTAGAAATAAAATAGATTCGTCCTCAATGTCTTTATGAAACCATTTAGTTACTCCTGTATGTGAGTGGTAATGACCCCTGCATCGGGCACAATGATATGAATAAACTTTTTTTATTTCAGTAAATTTACAATTGTTAAAAATAAACAAAATTATTTTGTTTCTCAACACATGATCTCAGACTTTTCCACCTGCGACAAACCATTGTTGCGATGCCAAGTAATCACACATGGGCAATATCGTTGCCTCGGTCACAACAGACACAACAAAAACAAGATATAAAATAGAATAAGAGATACCAAGCATTTACATTCACATTTAGAGCATTTGGCAGGCACCTTTATCCAAAGCAACTTACAAAAGTGTTTTAAAGTCACTATCAGTGAATACATTCTTATACTTTCAATTCAATTCAGTTTCATTTATTTAGCACTTTTTATAATTGACATTGTCACAAAGCAGCTTAACGTAGTAAAAGGAATTTAAACATTTTCCTACAACCCCTACACATCCCTGAGCAAGCACACAGCGACAGTGGCAAGAAAAAACTCCCTCAGTTGACACAAGGAAGAAACCTTGAGAGGAACCCGGCTCAGGAGGGAAACCCATCCTCATTTGGGTGAAACCATAAAATACAATCCATATAAGAGAAACTTCATTACAATCCAACATGTAGTCCGGTTGGTTACACCACAACTGTTAGTCCTAAATGATTGTGGCAAAAGAGTTAATATCACCAGCAGTGAAACGTAATCTTCTCTAGTCGCTGAGTGCAGATCTAAGCCCATAAGGATCTTCATCAGCAGGAGCGAGGAGCTTCCCAGATAAGAACTCCAGTGAGCATTAGCTCACCAGGAGGGACCACAGGACTCACAAAGCAGAAGAATTAGGAGGATCAGGACCACCAGCATCCCAGAAGCAGCTTGTGTAGTTTAGCAAAAGCAGGGGGGAGGGGGGTGTTTGGGGTTGTTAGGTATGCTCATAAGAGTGCAATGGTAAAACAAGAGTTTGCTAGTGCTGGGTGCGTGCAGGGACTCTGGCATGACTAACTATGGCAGGATAACTAAAAAGAAAGTTTTATTTAATTGGGAGCCAGTGCAGTGTAAATAAGATGGGGGTGATATGTGAGATGAAAGAAAGCTGGGTGAAACCATAAAAATACAAACCATATTAGAGAAACATATAGTATACTATGTAGCATATAGCATACTAGTATAGTATACTAAGGTCAAGTAACACAAGCAGGGAGACATAGCCATGGTCAGAGGCCATCAGTAAATCATTTACCAGATTAACAAGTGCTGTCTCTCTCTGCGGTGATGGGGCCTTAATTCTGACTGATACATTTCATGAATGTTATTTCTTTAAAGATAAGAACATAACTGCTGCGCAACAGCTTTTTCTAAGATCTTGGAGATAAAAGGGAGGATATTGGTCTTTAGTTGGACAGCTGATATGGGTCGAGGTCAGGTTTTTTAATCAGAGGTTTGATAACTGCCAGTTTAAAGGATTTGGAATGTAACCAGTGCTAGGGGAAGAATTAACTACAATTAATAAAGGGTTGATCACTTCAGTACCTATCTAAACAAACATGTAGGTACTGGGTCTAACACACGGGCTAATGATTTAGATAAGGAAATTAATGAGATTAGTTCTGTCTCCTGAATGAGACTAAAACACTCTAGTTGCTGATCTGATAGTGGTATATTATTAATTACCGTATTAGTTAATGACATATCTGACTTTAAGTTTAGGAAATAATTTTTTTGATATTTTCAATTTAACATTAAAAAAGTTCATGAAGTAGTCACTGCTATATGATTATGGTCTGCACATTTTACTTATGGTCTTGTTTATTTTTTGTTATCTTCTATTATATTTGAGAAATATTTTGCTCTAGAAGCACTTAAAGCTTTTTTGTAGTTGAGAATCTCTTTCCATGCTAGTTGGAATGCCATTAATTTAGTTTGACACTATTTTCATCCTAATTTACGGGTGTTCTGTTTTAGTGTGCATGTTTCAAAGCACTTGGTAGCTTAGTCAAGTTCTGTGGGGTCTAATAGTGATGGACTGTGGAACTGCGACCATATTTTCATTATTTAATCAAAAAGTTAGTATTAAATCTAGAGTGTGGCCAGCATTATTAGTGGGTCGTATTAAATTCTGATTTACCCCTTAAAAATCTAGAATATACCGGAATGCTGTTCTTAAAGGATCCTCTGGTTTATCAAATTGAATATTAAAGTCACCAACAATAAAATCTTTATCTAGAGAAACAACCAGGTTTGAAATGAAGTCTGCATTTCAAATGCATTCAATTTATGTATAGATTTTTGTATAACACCTAGATTACCAGTATAAATAACTGCTTTTGCCAGTTAGACAAGTTTGGTGTATATAACTGTATCAGGGAGGACTCACTTCATTTGCTACATACTCATTGTGTTTATGGATTTATCAATCCTGTCTTCAGAACAAATTAAATTTCTTTCAATAAGATTACTAAAACAAACTCTGAGTGTGTTTATATTTTTGTCCAGTTCGAACAGACACAGTTTCTATAGCATTGAATTTGACCTTGAGTGACAATTCCGTGCAGCTAGCAGACGCTTGGATTAGCTCGGATTAGCCTGTTTGTCTGCTGTCTGGCCTTTGCTTTGGATAGTCACTGACTGACTAGGCCTGCTCTTAAACTATGTGCTATGCTGCAAAAAATGAGAGCGACACCTTCCCGACTGGAATGGATACCGTCACGCCCCATCAGGCCAGGTTTACCTTCAAAAGGACTCCAATTATCTATAAAGCCCACTTCTTTTTCAGAACACCACTTGGACATCCAGCTGTTATACTGGTTCACTATGACACAGGCTAAGTACACAATCAGTCAAAACTCAGTGTGTAGGTTTAGTGTGAATATGTGTGTGGATCAGAGAGAAAGCGTTGCAGTGCACAGTGTGATAAGTGCTTTGAGGTAGGACCATTTTTGACTATGTAGGCAAGCATTAGTGTTTTGAATCTAATGCGAACAGCTACAGGAAGCCAATGGAAAGTATGTAGCAGTGGAGTGTTGTGGGAGAACTTGGGATGGTTGAAAATAATCTTTGCCACTGCATTCTGGATTAATTGCAGGGGACAAATGACACTCAAAGGCAGACATGCCAAGAGTGGGTTGAAGTAGCCTTGCCTTGAGATGGCAAGCGACTGAACAAGTATCTGAGTGGCCTTAGTGGAAAGAAATGGAGAAATCCTTTTGATGTTAAAGTGGAGATATTGACATGATTGAGAAACTTTAGCAATGTGAGAGGAGTAGGACAGTCAGTGAGCTTTGCCAGGAATCCTTCATATTGAGCAAAAATTTACTGACAATGGAAGATGGCCAGTACTGGGTCAGTGGTTAAAGTTATGAATTTCTAATCAAAAGGTAGGAAGTTAAAGCCCCAGTCACATAACTCTGCCACTGTTGGGCCCTTGAGAAAAGCCCTTCACTCTCATCTGCTCAGTTGTATAAATGAGATAAAATGTTATTTGCTCTGGGTAAGGGTGTCTGCCAAATACCCTAAATGGAAATGGAAGATGAAACACATATTCACTAGTGAATGTGCACTACTAAATCATTATTGCATTATTGCTTTAAATAAAGATTTCAAGCTCTGCTTGTTGGCCTTACAGCTTTACAACTAAAAAAGCAAAATTTAAATCTTTATATTAGCTAATATTAATAAATATTAATATATTTAATAGCTTTGCTTACATTTAATTTGTCACTATGTTTTAGCGACATGTGACGCTGCACTTGTTAATGCTGGTGTAAATAAAAGTACTGCTCTGCATAAATACCCTGATCAAACTCATTCTTGTCTAGCTGAAGTATGTGTTGTTGACGTTGATATTGTTGCTGCTTTTGAGGCTCAGTGTCTCTAAGGAATCCTGACGGCAGGCGTGAGGAAACACTGCTGACTTCTTGTGCTGGGTTTTCTTGCTGCAATCTTTATTATCCTCATCCTCATCATCACTGGATGTGTTCCCATCGACCTCGCCGTCTAGCTCTTTGACACTATATTTGTCACTGTAGGATGAATATTCAATGTTCTCTACGCACGGAGGCTCATCATCCACAAAGCAGCTGCAAAGAGAAAACACTGCAGATCAAAGATAAGGAGATACAAACGCTTTGGCTTGTGTGACCAAAACTGCTGAATAAGTGTGACTTAGTTATTTCATGCTTTGTTTATTCATTGTTTGGTAGATTTCTATTAAGTAAAGCCATAGCCAAAAGCCATGAGAGCTACATTTTAATACCATCATTTCCAATAGTCTCGCACGCCAGATTGTATGTGCACGAACCGTGTAGATGGTAGAGTAGTCTCAAAAAAATGCTGGGCAAGGCAACACCTCCAGCGAGCAAGTACGCATGCACAACTGTTCATGATGTAGTTACAATAGTTGTAGTGAGAGGGCGACAAAAAGGCCAGCTTGGCACAAAAAAGTTCTGGTTTTAAAATTTACTGCACATTTAGTTAAAGTTGCACAATTAAGACCAGTGGGAATAAAAAAGACGTTTTTTTTCCAATAAATTCTTTTTTGGAAACTGCAAATATTAACATTGGCGGTTCAGCAACACAAGGAATATATAAGAATGGCCTTACCTTCAATAATCTGCTATATTTAATATCTTGGCTATATAAAGAAAGCTCTGCGATGGCCTGGCGAGCTGTCCAGGGTGTACTTTGCCCTCACCCAGAGTCGGCTGAGATGGGCACCAGCATCCCCGTGACCCTAATTAGGATCAAGTGGTTCAGAAAATGAATGAATGAATGAATAAAGAAAGCTGATATTTGTCTTCATTAGCTTGATTTTAAACAAAAATATCATTCAATATATTTTTCTCAATGTAATATCTATTTCTAATTTTTATTTCATTTCATGTTAAATATCGGCTTGTTCATTGTCAAACAAACTTAACAGCATCACACATAGTTACAGTTATTACCTTTACTTAGGAGATTATACTTTAGCTACCAATTGTGTGTGTTTGTTAGGAAGCTTTCACAAAAAGTTCAGTGTGAATTTGAATGAAATTGCAATCACAGACCTTGACTTTTGTCAAGGAAGACTCTAGTCCACTTTGGAGATGATGGATTCAGGAATTTTTTTTTTAAGGATTTCTTTAATATTGTGAGATAGGATGATTTAGGGGATTGCTGGGTTTGCACCCTAGGGGTGCTCTTGTTTGGCGTTAAAAGTTAGTGAAGTTAATTTTGTCAGCTTTAAGCTTGTGGTAGTACTTCTGTTTCTTAGCCAACATTTCTATCATTTTTTAACCTTGTAGGTTTGAATTATAAGCGTAAAAATAGGATAGATTAAATGGAGTTTCAGAAATAGGATTTGTATGAGCATTTAATAGATGATTAAATAAAATGATTTCATGATGGAAGAACTACAGCAGGATTTTTTCATCTTTTAAATTCATTTTCCTGGCTCAAATTTATTAATCACACACACACACACACACACACACGCACACACACACGCACACACACACACAGACACACCTCATGACCTTCAGCAAGCAGGCGTGAACATTAAACCCAGTCACACACTAATCAGATAAAAACCACACACACACTCCCCTGGAGAATGAGCGTGTGACGAGCACACTGATTCACCCTGTCCTGCCCTGTGGGTGTGTTCATGTGTGTGTGCGTGTCTGCATGTGTGTGTGTGTGTGCATGTGTGTGTGCACACTGGGTGAAAATTAAAGGGAAAATAACATCTGCCAAGGAGCAATGTTGTATTTTTTCACAGAAATTATTGAGCGGAGATAAGATGAGCTCCTCGGCGGGGGTTCGAGACACAAGACGACGACCTTTCACAAAAACACAGCACGTCCTCCTGCTGGCAAATATGAAGCAATTTGTTGTGCAGTGTGTCGATGCGAAATGGCCATCTATTTTACTACACATCATGAATGAGCATAGAATATTAACACTGTGAGGGGACAAAATGCAGCACACACAAACTGCAGTACATAGTATGATTTTTTTGTGAATAATAATAATAATAATAATAATAATAACAATAACAATAATAATAATAATACTAATAATAATAATAAT
>JBCNYG010000022.1:23670724-23680999 GCA_039654305.1 Porochilus rendahli | reverse complement strand
CACACACACACACACACACACACACACACACACACACACACACACACACACACACACACACACACAAACACACACGAGTGGCTGGTAGGAACTTCCTTTCTTATTTAATTTGCAAGTAAATATTATTAAACAGGCGCAGAATAAAAATTATTAACATTACTTTAAACAACTTTTCACAAAATTTAAAGGAATAAATGTCCAGAGATCAAAACGCATGTTTACAGATTTAATTCGTTGTCTCAGAAGAGCTCTGTACTTTTTATTACCTTGGAAATAATCACTTGAAAAAACACCATCAGGTTCAAACATCATTTCAAACCCATTTTTACTTTAGTTTCTCACACTTAGAACAGGAATAAAACCTGTTGATGTTTTAATACTGCAGACAGTACTGAAAATGACAGTACAGGAAGTAAACGAGAGGATCTAAGGGTTGGGGCTAACAGCATCGTTAGTATCTGATTGGTCATTACTGTAATTTTTTGCTTTGTATAATCAACAAATCTTATAGCAACACATACATGTTTTTAAATGTGTGCAATAATACATTATTATTATTAATATTATTATTATTGTTGTTGTTGTTGTTGTTGTTGTTCCTGTTGTTATATGTTATGAGAATCACAATTATTTTAATGATTTGTCTTACAATGAATCATCAAAGAACAGTTTCTCATTTATGTAGTATGTTTTTTTAAGGACATTTTCCTTTCAGTGTCGTTTGATCTCATTATCAATGAGCTTGTAAACAAAAGACCAATCACAGAGAGAAGAACAGTTTGAAACCGAGTATTACTGTCATCATGATGGTCTCTTAAACTCATCCAGACCAGTGTGTTCTGTTAGGTCTCGTTAGTTAATGCTACAGTTTAAAGACACTCACTGATCCCCAAAACACACCAAAGACTGAAAACCACATAAAATCTCAACATAAAATCAGAATATTAACTTCATGGACCTTCGTCGTTCCTGCTGTAAACATGATCAAAGTCTCTTGAGCGAATTAAACAGTATATATATTTCTGTTATCTCTCAAGACACTTCACTTTTCACTCTGTACTATCCTCATTACTTGTTTTTGTCTTTTGTATTTGTGAGCTTTTGATTAGAAGCTGTTCTCTTTCCTTTGACAAGGAGTGTACGCTGTGATCTGTTTGTCCTCTCTGCAATCTGTTTTCATCACTCTGTAATCTTGTGTTCACACCGGTGGTAATGTAACAAGACCAGCAATCTGAAACAAAAGAAGACAGCGCATCTTTCAGCCATGCAAAGTGGGCGGGGCAAGTGTAATTTAACTGATGCAGTGACTCAGCAGAAGTGATGGACGGTGATGTGATTCTTTTCACCCCACTATCTGAAAAGTTATTCATGTGTTTTGGTTTCATGTTTCATTCCTCATTTTTCTGATTTAAATTAAACACAATTCTGTCATTGAATTTCTGATGATAAATACACATGAATGTGTCAATTTCCCCAAAAAATCATGGCAATAGCATGTACTTGCATCCTGCTTCCATTCACCTCACACTGTTAAACAGTGTCATGAAATATTTACAGCAAAACTGGAGCACTTGTACATGACAACCATCAAAGACCTCATGACTACATAAAGCAGCCTGCTCAGACTGCACTGTGCAAAACATATCTAGGTTTCAGGAGATTTGTAGCTAGTTGTGTCATTTGTGTGCTCATTTTGCACAAGCCAGGTGCCAGGAGTGAAGTCATTGCAAACGCTAGTACAGTGACTAGTGCAAAGCAACTTGAGGTGAAAAATGTCTGCCAGTGTGAACACAGGATAAAGCTCAACACATACCACAGAACCTCCAAAAACCTAAATACAAGCGTTAAGGTTGTAACTGCTGGGCGTGATTCCATTTGAATGCTCATTTTTAATGTACTTTTAATGTAATTGCTGTTAGCTGATGTGTTGCATGCACGCTGCCGCTGTCTGTGTCTGTTTACAGCGTCATCAAACCAAGCAAACAGTGTGAATGGCTTCATGTGTGATTTGTGTCATTGAAAATAAAAATAAGATGGATATGAGTATGACATGGTACTAATTTGTACTTGTTCATCTGGACTTTAATTCAAATTTCAACAAAAGAATGAAATGTAGTGTGCATGGTTCTAAACTGGAAGCTGGAAGCTTTCATTACTTGCTACATTAGCATTAGCTCCAGGGGCTACTATAGAAGCAAAAACTTACACACCGAACACATCTCAGTTGATCAGGTACATTTGAAATGAGAGGGATGCTAATTTAAGCTAATTTTAAACAAAAGTTGCTGATTATTTGTAGCAGAGTTGCAGCTATGAGACTTTGAATGTTAAAAACATAAGACTTTTTATTTATGAGCAATTCTGCACTGTGTTCTTTCGTACAAGTCTTAAAGAAACAGTTAGGACATACTTAATACTGCTAACCGTTATTAAAAACGTACAGCCTAAGCATGCTCATTTGTTGATAAACAATAAACACATTAACTATCAACATTAATCACTTTTCCTCACTAGTGCATTTGATCCATTTTCTGAATTGGTTAATGCTTCAGTCCCAAGCTGCTACATTCTGCTACATTCGCCATTTTTGCAAAATGCTCACAAGTATAGAGCCTATATGGTGTTCAGAGTGTTACGTACAATGCCAAATTGATATGCTAATCAGTAATTAGCATGATTGGTTGTACTACAGTAAAATACTACTCACCAAATTTTTGAATGCAGCATTAATTAACTTTATAAACTTAATCATAATTCATAATTTGACTCTGAAGTTATAACAGTAAAATAAAACACTTTTTTTAATCAGGCTTTAAATGTATTTGTTTAGCATTGTGTTTGTTAAGACAATTTAAAACATTGTTATTTAATCCCTATAGGGAAAAAATGGATAAATATAAAAGTGCTGTAAAGAAACTGTTGTGTGAATAATGACGTGTTTTATAATGTATAAAAACGTGTCTTGTTATTATGTGTCTGTGTCATTGGGTAAAGAAAAGCCATAAAGATCTGCTTGTCTTTATTTAATTATTATTTATTCATCTATTTGTTTGTATGTTTCTGGCTGGAATGGATTAATTACTTGAATGTCTTGTCTGTTTTGTATTTAATTTTATTGATTTTATTTTGTGAGTATAAAATTAAAATTAATTAATTCATGTGCATTAAGTTGTGTGGTCTTGCATCATTACCTCACACTATATATTAAAAAATTATGAACTCATCTTATGCACATAAACACAAGTATGAATTAGGTTAGGAAGCATTTGATTCTTTTCTTTGATTCAAATCTCAATACATGAGCAATAATAGTCAAATCTGTCAGCTTCCAAATGGCTTACTACTTTTTTAATCCACAAATTATCACTCTATGATGTAAACTGTTCAGTGATGCCTTATATAATTATAATACTCAGTCTGTTATTGTTTTTAAATTTTCTTTTTCTCAGGTTTTTTTGATGAAGGTGTATCTGTATTTACTGCCTCATGTTCACCATTCAATCTATACATCCATTCTCTTCTGCTTATCTGAGCTCAGGTAGCAAAGACGTCAGGTATAGCATAGTAATCCCTGCATCCCTCTCTTCAGTGATACTCTCCAGCTCCTTTTGGGGAATCTCAAGGCATTTCCAGGCCACACAGGATATATAATCCCTCCAGCATATTTTGGGTCTGCTCCAGGCCTCCTTCCAATGCCATGGAAATGCCCAGAAAATCTCTAGAAGGAGGCAACCAAGAGGCATTCTATTCAGATCCCCGAACCACCTCAGCTGATTCCTTTTCATGCCCAAGAGCTCCTCACCCTTCTCTAAAGCTGCCCCAGATACCCTCAGAAGAAAACTCATTTCAGCCGTTTGTATTTGTAATCTCATTCTTTCGGTCACTACCTACATCTCATGACTATAGGTGAGGGATGGAATGTAGAACTGGTTAATAAAAAGCTTTGCCTTTCTGATCAGCTTCCTCCAGTGCAACACACACTGGAAACAAGTCTGACTGTGTACCAAGGGGATGAATTCTTTTGCAAGCTACTGTTTTTTAGGATAGGATAAACAGTTTTATAAAGTATTATGAAAAAGACAATAATATACAAAGCTGATAAATTATTAGTAGATATTTTAAATAAATTCAGAATATAAATGTTCAGTATAAAAGCCAGAGTGGGCACAACACCAGTTGAAGCAGGGAGGAGGGCCAGGGAAGGTGAGTGGTAATCCCCTACCTCTGTGTGGATTCCCTTTCAGAATTTCCTGCTGACTACGTGAAAGTAAGTACAGTATCAGGCTGTCTAGGCCATGATCTTACACCAAAAATAGGTGAGGCAGTTTTTTGGACAGGCGGAATATTGAGAGAGTACAGATATACTGGACACAGCTGGGAGGGAGGGCGAAGATATCAAATGGCCGGTTCTAACCCTCCAATACTACCTGCTAGGTTGGCGATTGTGCTCAGGCCACACCCCGCTCCAGTACCTCTAAAGAATGAAGGACACCAACGCAAGCATCACTCAGTGGAATGTGGCCCCAACAGCCATTTAAATTCGTTACCACCTAACCTCAGGAACATCATATTTTTCCCTCACTTTAAATCTGCACTTAAAATATTCCTATAACTGACTTATTCCATTTGATTTAAAATAGCCTGACCGATTTTATTCTGGATTTTATTTTATTTTTGGTTATTTAATTATATATATATATATGTATGTGTGTGTGTGTTTGTGCTTTTGTTGTTCTTATCTGTACGGTGACCTTGAGTGCCAAGAAAGGCCCCTTTAAATAAAATTATTATTATTATTATTAATATTATTATTATTATTAAATTTGAGGTGATCCATAGGCCACGGGCCCAGATGACAAGAATTCCTCTCTTGCGCTTTTCCAATTACATCACAGTTATATGTAAACATGATGCATTGGATGATGTTCACTTGTTTTTTTTATCCAGTGCTTAGAGGTCACACATTCCTGTTTCTCTCTGTCAGCTTGCTTTTGTGCTGACACTCACGCAATTATGCAATGCACTTTACATTATTGAATACTCTGCCTCAGACCTCACCTTTTGTGGAACTGCTGAAATCTTTCCTCTGTAGTTCGGTAGACACATCAGTACTTTGAGGTTAAGTTTCTTTTCTAATAAGAATCAAGTTCAGGATTAAAAGTAAACTGAAAACTGAACATCTGAGAAAATGTTTAAAAATATTTCAGACAAATAACCAAAATTTAAACATTTTTCCCAATCCCCATTGTGTTCAGACTGTATTCATGTTGATGCTTTTAATGATTGAAGTGGAGGAAATCGGAGTGTGAGGCACCACTGGGGGCGCTGTATGGTTTTGGTTACGAGTATTGCTCAGCTGTCCTTGAATACGGAACATTGGAACAAAATGTCCGACCTTGAAAAGGGACAAAATATCTATCCTAAGAGATAAGGGGCATTGAGTTCAGACCCTTCAGGTCAACATGACATGATATTTTTCTCAGAAAAAGCCAAAAGTAAACAATCTTAGCAAGTGTAAGTCCAGAATTTAATGGTGGTGAACCGAAAAGATGGTGAACTTGAAGGTATAAAAGGAGGGGACAACTCAGCATCTAGGAATGGGTGTAAGGAGGAACTTAAGGGACCAATCAGAATAAGGTCAAATTCATGATGTCATGAGGGACCAATCAGAGTCTAGAGCTAGAGGATGATAGACCAATCTGAGAGCACTATATAAGTCAATGCAGTCTGATATTTTTTTCTATGTGATGCTTTTCTTTTCATAAAGGCTAAAAAAGGAAGTTGGATCTCTTGCGTCATGAACTGGACACTTTTCACCACAACATGATCAATAATTAATTTGAGTACATGATAGGGAAGTCTAGCAATTTGCCTAAGATTTATGGAGGATCAAATATATGGCATTATGACATTTCAAACTGGCAGGACATAGGCCTTCCATAGATCATGGGTCCAAAACCCACATATTGTTCCCAGTGGCGCCTGACCCCTGACACCCCTTAATTCTATACAAATTAAATTAGGTAAATATATGTGAAAGCATATGGCAATAATTTTGTTGGGTGTTTGATAAAAATGTAAAAAAATAAATAAATAATAGGTAATAATCATTCATTCATCTAACCCGCAACCTGACATTTTGTTCTGATCAATTTTGAATTTTGGAATTTCTTTTTTAATTTTCTCCAATCCACACAGAACAGGTGGTCTATCTTTCTTCCTTTTTTTTCCCTTCTCTCTCTCGCTCTCTCTCTCTCTCTTTCTTAATTTTCTTTGCCCATCTAAGCAGACAGACAGCAGTGGGCTGCAGACGCCTGTTGAGGTGTCACTTCACACCTCCTGGTGTATAAAATCCTCCTCCGACTCTGACTCTCCAGCCTACACTCGTCCCTCCAAAAGCAAGAAGGATGAATGTTTCCTCTTCTCTCTTCAGCTACAGCTCTCTCAGCTCTGATTCAGAGATCTACAATGTCTCCTCTCCCGAATCATCAAGCGAAAGAAGGCCAAAATCGAGGAGGACACGCTGCAAGAACCCAAGTAAGCAGAGGAGGAATGCCAGTGAGAAAGAAAAGCTGCGGATGAGGGATCTGACCAAAGCACTTCATTATTTAAGGACGTTTCTTCCACCATTTGTGGCTCCAGTCGGACAAACGCTCACCAAAATTGAAACGCTGAGACTTGCCATACGCTACATCTCCTACCTATCCTCTCAGCTCAACCTCAAAATGTCCCACTATCAGATCGAAGACCTTAGATCTCCTCACCACAGCTGCTGCTCACAATCCTGGCAAGCAGAAAATCTAAGAAATCTGGGACATGAAATGGAAGCCTTCCACTTCCAGAAGAATAAAACTCCTCATGGTGCTTTTTACGAATCCTGTACTGCAAGAAGTGGAATAATGCTCCAAGAGGAACAAGAATGCGTCACTCCTCCTTTCAGTGACATCACGTCTGGTCATGGATTCCATGAACAACGTCACAACATGCTCCAATCAGATAATGGATTAATCTACACAGAAACCGAGCAAAGAGACGGGATTAAAATGGAAATTCCCAATAGTGATGGACTCTTCATTTCTAACTTCCATTCAGTCATGAATCCGCAAACATCCCTGTCGCTCCAGGTAACAGTATAAATCATGTTCCCCAGCATAAAGAAAATATGTTTATTTAGTGAAATTGGTCTAAAACAACGTACTCTGGTGGTCTAAAAGGAGAACACAATGCCAGTAGTCATTTAAATCTGACTCCATATAATTACATCACTTTCCATTTATTGTGAGAATTTCCTACTTTAATTCGACAGAGGATTGTCGACAGAGGATTGATACATTTATGCTCTATGTACTAATAAACGAGTGACACCAGGATTGAAATGTGCTTTTTGTGCTTTTAGGAGTACACTAAAGCTCCGTGGTGTGAGAGTACTGGACTTGACTTCTGGAGATGAATCATCATCATCATCATCATCATCATCATCTTTTCTATAAATTCCTTTTACTTATTAACTTTTATTTATTGTAAATGAGCATTTGTCTGAGTGTAACATTTCTATTTTAATATAATATTTTTTTTAATAATTATTTATAATATTTGATATTTATCCTAAGGCTTTTAAATTACACGTTTGCATGACTGTTGAAATGAAATGTAAATTTAAACATACAACTGTCTGTTAAATCTGTCTTTTGTCTTAATTTATACATATTTATGCATTTGTATTCATTAAAGTTATATTTAATCTGACCCTGTATGTGTAATAACAGTGCAGAGAAAAAAGAGATAAAATCTATAAATATTAGTGTGCTATGAATTTAAAATATATTTTTTATATTTAAATATTATGTTTATTAAAATTATTATTTATATTATTTATTATTTATTTTTTATTTATTAATATTATATATTTTAAAAAGTTTAAAAGAGGTTTTTTATATAAATTATGAATTAGGTTTTTAATGAAATTAAACTTCTTAATTTATTGTAGGATTTTTTTACTGTTTGGGGTTTGTTTTTAAGGAAATTAAACACTGGAAATATTTGAGATACATTTTGAAAAAATAGTTTTTAAAAATACTAAAATATATATAAAATGCAAACCATAAGTAAATGGGTGTGGGAGTAGTGGCTACCCTCCTCCACACAGCAAGAAGGTCCTGAGTTAAAGATCCTGGGCTCAGGGAGGGCATTTCTGCAAGCATGTTCTCCTTGTATTTGCGAGGGTTTCCTTTGGGTGCACTGGTTTCCTCCCACAGTCCAAAGATGTGCACAGTAGGCGATGTTGCCCCTAGGTGTGTGAGTGAATGGTTGTGTGTGTTGGCCCTGTAATGGACTGGAGAGCTATTCAGGGTGTACCCTTCATTTGCCCAGAGTTAGCTGAGATAGGCACAGAAAAGGGAACTGTTATAAGTGACTCCATTTCCCCACTCCTTAACCAGTCACTTTTTCACCGTTACAAAATATCTTTTTAGCTAAATATATCTTTTTAGCTAAAAATAAGTTTTTAGCTGGTTGATGATTAAATATTTTCGCCCCTTCCTTCAGAACATTAGTAGGATATCAACAGACCTACATCGATGTATGACATCAACAGCAATATATGACTCTCTACTACCAAACATATAAAGGCGATTCAACAAGGATTTATTTTTCACTGAAAATAAATAATAAAAATGATAAAGTATATGTTGGCAGCACTGCTCCCTGATAGGGATAGCTAGCCCTAAATATAACTTTATTTGCTAGATCTATTTCTTGCATTTAGAGTTGTTGTTTGCTCACCTCATTTCATTTGCCGTAGTTGTAGCCATGATAAAAAGGAAGGGGGCTGATATATTATCAGAGTATTGCCAGGGATGAAATCATTCCATTCCATTCTGCCAATATTGTGGTGGACTAATTCTGTCAAAATGAGATTTATAACCAACATACCTATAAGTGTTTCTTTCAAAAATCTGACTTTTTTATGTATGTTGTGAATCATTGACAACCTATGAAGTGACATAGTTATTGTTATAGTTTTATTGTAATTATGGTTTGTGCATGAAAAAAAATCTCCCAGGTTGCTGGTACTGAGAGAAGTTGTTAGTGACAGGGACTACAGTATATCACTATTAAACTTTTAGACTGCATTGAGTGTATGGTAATGTTGCATTCATAAAATAGGCCGTTGTTGTGTTAAGTGCTAATTATTTTTGGTATAAGCGAATATTGCTGCCAAAAATAAATGGGGTTAGTGGCAGCCGCATTCTAAAGGGCTATGAAGCTGTTTTGTGTAACCTATTGTCTTTCCACAGCAGACCACCTGATCGGACATTTAATATATATGTTTATTTTTAAATAAACTTCATGCGCCCAAGCACACAGTTAATTGAATATTTTCTAAGTGATTAACTGAACTATAACACGACACGGGGGCCTTTTGCTCAGTCCGGAAGTTACAACTGATTAGCCACAGCTCAGATGTTTCAATATGATGTGTGTCTAGTTTATGTATCACGTCATTGCCTTGAGCTCTGACTCTCAGGAAAAGGAAATAGGATTAGCCACGACGCAGTGTTCTTTTTTCAGGATGGGGCTGATTAATATTCAGGAGGAAGATGCTATCTGGTAGGCAATTTAAGGTTATTATATGAATACTATCTACTTATCCGAGCGTTACGATGACGACCACAAGAGGCCAGCCAAGTCAAAAGGAGCATTCCTATATGAACTAAAAACAGAGAATGCAATGCTTGAAAGTCAATTTATTTTAGAATCATTCCAGTGATTCCCAGAGTCATTCATTCATTCCTTCGTTTTCTGAACCGCTTAATCCTAATAAGGGATATGAAGAGGCTGGTGCCCATCTCAACCGACTTTGGGTAAGGGCAGAGTCCACCCTGGACAGCCATTGCAGCCCAGAATTGTAGGAATAAAAAATATATAAAAAGCTGAAAGACAAAGTATCAGGAGACAAAATAAACTATTAATGTATAATGCTACAATTAGTGGCACAATGGAGTAGAGTCTGCACAACCACCTCACAGGCCTGGGTTCGATTCCCGGGCTCAGCGTGCTTCTGTGTGGAGTTTGCATAGTCTCCCCTTACTGGCATGGGTATATATACATATGTGTGTGGTATAAGGAAAAAAATGACTACAGTTTGCTCCCTACAGACCTCATCAGGGGATTTATTGTGGGCAACCACGAAACAGGTCTGTAGGGAGCAAACTGTAGTAATTTTTTTCCTTATACCACATATTTAGCTCCACTTTACTGTATCGAGCACTGTCT
>JBCNYG010000022.1:23605026-23616818 GCA_039654305.1 Porochilus rendahli | reverse complement strand
GTGTGTGTGTGTGTGTGTGTGTGTGTGTGTGTGTGTGTGTGTGTGTGTGTGTGTGTGTGAGTGTGTGCGTGTGTGTGTGTGTGTGTGTGTGTGTGTGTGTGTGTGTGTGATTCAGGTGTGTTTTAACAACATGTTTTCTTCGGGTCCTCAGTCCACACGCCTTGCAGCGATGGAAATGGCGGGTGTTCTCACCTGTGTCTCCTCTCACCCTCGCCTCCATTTTACAGCTGCTCCTGTCCGACTGGCGTCAAACTAAGAGAGGATGGCAAAACCTGCAGACCAGGTAACCATGGTAACTGTGATGACTGTGTGACAAATATTCGCAATCTTCACTGTTAAATCTAGCCAGCTATCTAACACTAGCTAATCTGAGAGCGTTTGCATAAATATTTTGAATCTTCTATATTAACATTAGCCAACGGTAAACAAACAGAGAGGATTATTAAGTCAATATTTATATAAACTGTGATATTAATACATGACTAATAGCTAGATAATTACTATTATGTATTCGCCTACACTACATTGGAACGAAACGATCTTATTGGTCTGTTTTCTTGGGATCATAAATTATTAATTAGGGTTGATATTGCTTCTCTGGAAACAAGGGCAGACACGCTCAAGGTTTGCCGTCTCAGAAAATACAGAGAAAGCTGCACAATTTGGCCTTCTTGTTTTTAAAGTACAAATGCACTTGAATCAAACTGAAAAGATAGCAGTGTCAACAAACAGCTACGATTGCTAAGTACTTTTCTATCCAAACTTAAATGTTTCCATTTACTGGTTACTTTTTGAACAGAAATAAATATACAGAAAAAAAAGAAACAAAAAGAGTTACACAAGTGATTAATGAAATGTTACCTTTGTTAAAAAAACAAAGTTGAGTTTAAAGTTAGCTATGAGATAAACCAAACATCACCCATTTTCTGTCACAGGTGGTCTGAAATAAGGACTTGATTGCACTGATTGTTTTTAGCTAATAATGCTTCACTTAGCACTAAACAATCAACACAATCTTACAAAAAAGTTTTAGATTCTTTGTACTGTAGATATGTTTAAGAGCCATCCAGTGAAATTTGGCATATGGAAATCGAAAAGCTAATCGTTCCCCATGTCACTCGTTATCGGCGTAAACGTCAGAAACAATCTACGTCCTTGTTATTATTAAACCCGACTCAGTGGCTTAGTTGCATTCTTTTACATTCTGTTTGCAATTGAGCATAAATAAACATGTCACTCTCATGAGGAGCACTGGGATGTTAGAGAACGCTAGCTTGCGGCCGTGACAGAAGCTTAATCTTTGACAGATGTCTTCTTTGTGGTTTTTGGACTCGGGGATGGTTGATTTAACCCAAATGTCCTCTCTGATAATTTAAATGAAAATAGCCTTGTGTAAGTTCATGACTGAGTGAAACAGACCTGGTGCCAATGTTCCCACATAAAGCTTAATACTCAGATGTGCATAAAAACGTAATTATATATTGTATATATATATATATATATATATATATATATACACTCATGGAATTGGCACTGTGCCAATGTCCAAATTTAGGCCATGCCCTCTGTATGAGGAATAAAGAGACTTTAAAACGGCTGAAAATGTGAAGAAAAATTCTCCTGCTGTTTCTGGATAAACAAATAAAGATAAAAATGAGATGAAAATGATGACCACGCACGAATAAAAGTTTATAAGTAATTATCAAAACAAACACAGAAAAATACCTCCTTCTGCTCTCGGGGGTTTAGTGGACGCCTTGCTGTGTGAAGTGTTTATTTAAGTGTGTATGTGTGTGTGTGTTTGCATGAGTGTGTGTGTTACCTCTATGCACACTCTTCTCAAGAGGCCCCATATTTCCTTCAGAACAATCTGTGTGTGTGTGTGAGAGAGAGAGAGAGTGAGAGAGAAATGTTCCAGCCCTTAAGGACAGAGAGAGAGAGAGAGAGAGAAGCTGTTTTAAATTCTTTCAAATGTTAAATAAATTGTTGTTCATTTTTCTTGTCTGTCTCTACTGAGGGTGAAACCCATTACACAAATACTTTTAGCAAACTTCTTACAGCCAAGTAAACTTTCAAAGAATTCAAGAAATGTTTCATTAAAGAATTCAATACAGTCTTTGTGTCAATAATAAGATGATAATTATTGTATTTAACAAAATTATGCACCAAAGGCAAGGGGGTCGATGTCACACAATATTTATTTTTGAGACAGCCCAAGAGCCAGAGGTGCATAATTAGTATATACTATCACCCAAGGAAAAAAGCACACTAAAATGAGATTTTTATGTTTTTTTATTTAGCAGAGCCTACGCGATGCGTAATGATGTCTCTGTAAAGGGTTTACAGAGTTGTGGTAGTACCGTGCAGTAGCTCTGAGACTTTGTGTGACTTCATCTGTGCAGCGTACTCATTTAGGTCAGGTGATCTAGGCTTCAGGCAGCCTAAACACTCCCTGTCATCCAATGATCCATGATTTTTCCTGAATAGAATCGCGGGAAAGCTTGAGTCAATCCCTTCCTTAAAGATGGACAGATTTTTTTTTGATGCAGGCTTTTTTCAGGCGATCATGTGATCTTGCACCAGTTGCTTTCTCTCTGAAGAGCAAGAACTTTGGTATACATGTGTCAGACATATGACATACATGACCAGGCCAACTTAAACGGTTGCATCTGATCATGGTCTATATCATTGTTGTTTTTCACCCACTAAAGGGCCTCATGTTTAGTAACCCTGTGCCACCACTGGATCTTCATGATTTTTCTGAACAATTTCTGGTGGAATATTTGTAATTTTACCACCTAGAAGAACTTGAGGCTCCGTACCATCATGAAAACTGCAGATGATGTTGACAAACTTGGGTGGTATGCCTATTTACAGTAACAGTTTCTGTACAAGCTCCCTCTTCATGGCAGCAAAACGTTTTACCAGATCCACAAAGATGAGGTGCAGCTCCTGCTTCTGGTCTCTGCTTTCTCAAGAAGCTGTTGCAGGGCAACTTTCTCTACTTCAGGGTGTAATCCAGACCCAACCATTGTTAAGGATGACACAGACACAGAGTTTTCCATCTATAGCCAGAACTGTAATGCCTCTGTAGTTAGCACTGGTGTTGCGGCACTTGCTGTTGATCAGTTGATGATGATTCCATTCCTGAAGTCCCTGCTAACTTGCTCCATTTCCCAAAACGATGAGCAGCAGCTTGTGTTGTTTAGCTGTTAGAGCAGAGCCAGCTACTTTAAGGACCTCTCATGCGATGCTGTCAGGACCTAGGTCTTTGCCTGGCTTCAGTTGTTTTAAAGCCTTTTCACCCTCAGCAACTGTAGGTTCATCTAACAGCTCATGGATGATTTATGCCTGAGATATGCCAGGTCTGTTCAGAAGTATGCTGAAGTGCTCCTTTCGT
Source organism: Porochilus rendahli (assembly GCA_039654305.1). Classification (NCBI taxonomy): domain Eukaryota; kingdom Metazoa; phylum Chordata; class Actinopteri; order Siluriformes; family Plotosidae; genus Porochilus; species Porochilus rendahli. The sequence continues at coordinate 23,613,418 of JBCNYG010000022.1, read as the reverse complement.
CTCACCAGTATGTCAGGCTTCTCAATGAGGCAGCCTTCATGAGCACTGTTTACTGGGATGATGCCGCTGATCTTCTGTTGTGAAATCATTCTGACAGCAGCAAAGAAGCTTTAGGAGTTGTGTTGCTGAGTGTAGGACCCAACCTTAAGGACTCTTTTAAGCTACCATTGAAAATAAACAGCTAAAACAAGATTTTTGTATTGTTTATTTTCCATATTAATGTGTGATCATGATGATGTTGCCTGCTCGAGTACCCATGACAAACTGTGAGTATCCATCGTTTTCATTCAAGCATTATCCACTCAGAATAATCATTTAAGAAAAATCATTTAAAAAAAGTGTGCACACAAATCAAATGGGATGGGACCTTGAGGTTTATAGCAGAAATAAGTGTATATATATTTAAAATAAATAAACTACAAATTAAACTACAAAGCGATAAAGTATGGAGGGCCGTTCTTTAGGGAAATGTGTGTGTTGTAAATGTGGGTAATGTAGTTGTTTGTAAACTTGTAAGGTGTCAACCGTGTGTTGGGTTGTTGTCCTGTTGTGGGAACACATGCCATACATTTCAGCAGTTGTAAATTTGAATCATGAGGATGTTCTATAGCACTTTTTCTTTTTTCTTTCTTTCTTTCTTTTTTGAAATAAAAGCGTGGCTCGGCGTTAATGGGCCGAGTGCACAGAAACAATAGTGCGCTCTGTTCCCCAATAGCTGGGAAAAAAAGGGGCGCGCGGTGCAGGACGTTGGTTTGGGATGGGGCCTTGAAGTTTCTGACCCCCAGCAGAGACGGACAAGGAGACGAACAATAACTCATTTCACATGCAGGAGAAAAAGAACCCGAATTCTCAGAGCTGCACTTCTTTTCCCTTTCTCCCTCTGTCTTTGACTGTCAGCTAACACACACACAAATGTTAAAAATTACAAAAAATGAAGATTTGGTAAAATAAAGATAAATCTCTATTTATTAATTTTTCCTTGTTTGTGAAAATAGATCCAATCCTTTTCATCTGTGTGTATTGTTTTATTTATTTGTTTGTTTGTTTGTTTGTTTATGTATTTATTTACTATTCATAAGTGTTTGAATCTTTCAGATTTTTTAATGAGTAAAGAGGAGAAAATATTCCTCAAATTTTGCTGCAAAAGAGAACAAAAATCTTCGGTTTTGTAATTTCCTTGATTTGATGACATCAACCCAGCCCTTGTTTCCATCTATACTGCCATAATAACTATCAACTAACAGATTTTTCAACAAAACTAAATCCTGCATGTACATTTTCTTCTATTGTCAGTGATATGGAGAGAGAACTCCACTGGCTGCAGTCCATTCTGATGGACAGATTAGCATAAATATTAGCATAACTAGCCCCAATTGTGTTTGGCTTGAGTGACTTCATTTGTCATGTTTTCTTATTTCTTTCACTTTTGATAAAATGAGAGTTGAAGTGAAGGGTAAATTAAAGCTCCGAACAAATTAAGCTGTGTTCTTTTTCTTTTCTGTCCCATCTGATTGTGTGTCAGAGCTGATGGAGTGAGACGCAGAGAACTGTTTCATCTGTAAATGAGAAAAAAAAATAAAGCAGACTTAATGGTTTTCGAGTCCAGAGCACAAACAAGTGTGTGTTCGTCCACTCGGAATTTATGCTAATATTAAACGTGTGTAGAAACCTGAGAGGAAACTCAAACACAGCAAAATAATCTATAGCTTTTTGCTTTTTTGCTGAAAAAATTGTCTGCTGAAAGAGTGAGGAGCTTAAACAGGTACGTGTTTTTGTGCTAGCAATTTACAAACATTCCCCATAAACGGGAATTGTACATTGATTTTAATTGTATTTGTATTACATAGATATTTATAATTTTATATTTAATATTAAAACCAAGACGACTTCGGATCGATCTCAGTTTTAAGAAAGAGAAAACTGAGCAAAATAATAAATTGTTGCTAAAAAGATTTTTTAATCAATTAAATATCAAGCATCATGGTGGCATAGTGTTAACACGTTCGCCTCACAGCAAGCAGCTCCTGGGTCTGATTCGGGCCTGGACGTTTCTGTGTGGAGTTTGTATGTTCTCCCCTGTGATTGCATGGGTTTCCTCCAGGTACTCCGGTTTCCTCCCACAGTCATAAGACATGCACTTTAGGAAAACTGGCTATTCCAAATTGCCCTTAGGTGTGGCCGTGAGTGTAAATGGCCGTGTATGTGTTTGCTCTGTGATGTGAGTAAGTTATATCTCTGCTTAAACTCTGTGATATTTATTTTCTTCTGGAATTCTGTATGTTTTTGACTTTATTTAATTCTTGACATTCTTGACATTGTTGTTTTAATGCTTTTAACTGAAATTCTTGTGGAGCTGCAGACACAGATGTATAAAAATGAGATTTTTGTTTAATCCTGTACTGCGTCCAAAGAAAGACTCTCTAATATGTTTATGCCTCGCCCCCATGAACATAAGACCATTTATTAAAATGCATTTTTTCTATGAACATCAAAAATTAAGATTTCTGTACATTTATTGCCTCCATGTGGCATGTCCTTCATTCGTCCACTTGTCCACTTTTTACGTGGACACACCCCGTTGATCACAATAAGTGTGACACAACATGGACACATTATTTTTGCTTGTGTGAAAAGCGTGATCTGAGTTGGTCCTAATAATTAATCAGATGAACTTAGCAGCTCTGATTTTGTGTTTATACTCATACCCCCTTCAGGAGCAGAGGAGGTTCTGCTGTTGGCCCGTCGGACCGATCTGCGCCGGATCTCTCTGGACCTCCCGGATTTCACTGACGTTGTCCTGCAGGTGGGCGACATCCGTCATGCCATTGCCATTGACTATGACCCGGTGGAGGGGTATGTGTATTGGACAGACGACGAGGTGCGGGCGATCCGGTGTTCTCGGTTAGATGGAAGCAACGCCCACACACTGGTGAGTGCCGAGGTAGAGCATCCGGATGGCCTTGCCATCGACTGGATCGCACGGAACCTGTACTGGACTGACACGGGGACTGACCGCATCGAGGTGACACGGCTAAATGGCTCGTCGAGGCGTATGCTCATCTCTGAAGGGCTGAGTGAACCTAGAGCCATTGTACTCGACCCAGTCAATGGGTACGTTGGGGATTTCTTATTTTTGTTATTTAGCTAGATTTGTGTACAAATAATACATATGTTTATATATTTAATATGTACACTTTTATGGTTTTGGTGTTAATTGGCACGTCGCTACTAAACTGGCGTAAGTTTAATGAGTCTGGATGATTAGCGATAACATTTTTAGCTAGCTATATTAATAAGTGGCTACATTTTCGTAGTGGCAGTGTGTTAGTATTAGTTAGCTTAATATAGGATATATTACATCACTGTTTGGAGGCAAGTTGACCTTTTTAAGCTATTAAAAAGTTGTTCTTTTCGCAGCTTTTGCATCTTAAACAAGGTTCACTGATTACCTTTTTGTGTCATTTTTTTGTGAAATTGGTTTATGAGGGTTTTTTTCTATAAATTTAAATTGTAATGTATAAATTTAAGATAACCATAAACTTCAAAAAAAATAAACATAAAAAATATCAGCTAATTAAATTTGCTAATGTGCACAATGTGGGTGGAATTCAGACAAAAATAGGCAGTGTATAAACCTACTTAAAGTGTTAGCTTTCTTAATTTTAATATGAAAACAACATGCAGCGTAATAGAAGATTTTCTGCTTCCCGTTGCAGCTACATGTACTGGACGGACTGGGGCCAGAAGCCGAAGATAGAGCGCGCTAATCTGGATGGCTCGGAGCGCCTGGTTCTGGTGAACACGTCCCTCGGCTGGCCAAACGGATTAGCCCTGGATTATGCTACAGGAAAGCTTTATTGGGGAGATGCTAAAACAGACAAGATTGAGGTAAGACTGGAGATCATTTGATACAGCTTTCAGGACCTTATGGGTTCTTTGGATTTACAAACACAAAATGTTTGTGTGTATGTGTTCCTTTACCACTCAAACACATCCCGGTCTAAGGTGCTGACTATCAGCCCAAATTAGCATGGTGTTTACCTTCTAAATTTACACTGTACAGAGGAAACACTGTGTGATATTTATTTAATTTTGATGTTTGAGGTTTTCAGTCTTGTTAAGATGGAGCTGTTTTTTAGAGGGGGGACTGTGCTCTTGCTCTCTTGCCCCACACTGACCCCTCGCCTCCCAGAACACAAAGACACCAAAGACACAGAAAAAATGGAGACACAGCCTGAATGTTTCAACCCCCTAACAAACCCCCATCACTCCTATCACCCCCTCTAAATGTCACCAAAACACCTTAAATCAACATCAACATTTCCCTGAGTGTTACAGACATCTAGAAAAACATTTTTAATGTTCTGGAGGGTTTTTGTTTATGGATTGTCCTGTGTTAGTCTTTTGACCAGTCAAATGCAGTGAACCTACAGTTCTCTATCACCATGGCAATGCTGACACCCTCCCACATTTCCATCACAACACAAAACACACCCAGTGTCCTGTCATATAGCTCGCTAAGCTAGTGTAGACACAGTGGTTCTCTGGGGTGCTTGCCAACCACTTTAACATAGCATCACTGCTGTGGAATCAGGCCACACCGTCAAGAATTAAATCTGGATTCTTTCCAAAATTCTAGAATTTGTGTGCAACAATAACTCGAAAGGTACTAAAAATACTGAAATTTAAAATGCTACCTTTTACACTTATTCATTAAAAATGAAAAAGCTTGTTATTAACAAACCTAGCTTGGGTACTAGCTCCGTCAATCACATCCACAGTCTCTCTTTTTATTTCTACAGTGCGTTTTATTTACACAATGCAACAGAAAACAGTAAAGTTAGTTCACTTGCTAAACTACATAATATTGCATACTGCGTAAGCATGTAGCAAGAGATACAGCCTAGCATAAAAATAAAACAGGCCCGCTGTTTCTAAACACACAAATTAGTAGTGTGCCTGATGTTAGCTGCATGGCTAGCAGACTTTTTTTTACACAGCATACAGAACTTAGCCTAACATTAGCATAACCATGTTATTAAACACACCGTATATGGCTAGTTATGACCAGTTAGCTTTTAGTATGCGGACCAAATTTTGGAAAAGAGTCAAAGGTTTAGGTTGTAAACTCATTCCAAAGAGTAACATGGATGAATATCTTACTGTGTGTGTGTGTGTGTGTGTGTGTGTGTGTGTGTGTGTGTGTGTGTGTGTGTGTATGTGATGGTTCCTTTTACGGTCATGTATTCCTCTTTTTGACTTTTTCCCATATTATTCACATTCAGCAGGCTACTGTTTACCTTTTTACCCCTTTTCTCGTCTCTGCCTTTTTACCCTGTGGGGGAGGGGTGTGGTATATATGGGGAAACATGTGGGTGTGGGGTGGGGGTGTGTGTGCGCCTTTATTTATTGAGTTGAAAGCCACATTAAGTCCTGAATGAGGAGGTCTGGGGAAAAAGGCTTCTGGAATGTAGTGCATGAGTGACTTTATATAGACGAGAAGGACACCCTCCCCACCCCCACCACATCTAAAAAAAACGTTTCATAAGGGACGAGGTGCAAAACATTAAATGCATAAATTTCTCCACAAACAATGAAATAACGATTCATAGAATTTACTAGTTGTCTTTCCACTAAATTTTTTTCAGATAAAGGCTGTTTAGACCGTAATCACGCTACACAAATACCTTTCTAGAGCTTGAAAATATTTTTCAGAACAGTAATATAAAGCTAAACATGCATAAAGCAGTACACAAAGGCACCTTCTTGGAGCTTGAAATTAAAATATCTGAGTTTAAAGTCTCTTCGAAGCATGATTTAATCCAATAGTTATTTTAGAAACAATAAACGGGGGCAGTAGCTATACTTTGCATCAGTTCCAGCGAATGAGTTAACATCAGATGCAGTAACAGGACAGTGCATAAATGGCGTTAATTTCCCTGAAATTTCCATTAATTCTTAGCTCAATTTCCAAAGTTAATTAAACCAACCTATAACTGAAACAAAATATGAATGCACCTTTATCATTGTTTGGAATGATTTGTTTGAAAATTCATGAACACAACAATTTTATGTGCAATAATCGGGTGCTTGATAGTTTAAATCATGTCCCGGCACGCAAATGTTTGCATATAGGCCCTGTTGCCTGGTGGCATGACTTTCACCATTTCTCTTATGTCATTCCTGTAGGCCTGATAGAGTGTTTTCGGCTTTGCATTCTTTGGGTTTGTAACATAAAATTTAGTGGTGCTTGCCACGTTTCTGGTTGATTGAATTTCAAACACGGTTTGGGCTCCTCAGTTCTTTCATGTACATGTACCTTGTTAAATCTTGAATGTCATGTTTTGTGAAACTCATTTTTGGAGTAAAGTGCAGATAGACCCAGTTCATTCTCAGCCCACAATATAACAATATATCTAGTGCTGTATTGAAGATTGTTCCTGAGGGATTATGTTCTGGAAATCAGTATTGGAAAACAGCTGAGTGTTTTCCGCTATTTAAGTTGTGATGTTTCTGAGCTCCAGGAGAAAATAACACACACACACACACACACACACACACACACACACACACACACACACACACACACACACACACACACACACACACAGTCGTGCATAGCTTCCTGACATGCATTATCTTTTCTGTGACAGTTCCTGACAATGTGTGTAAGCATCTGTTTCACACTTTAGTTGCGTTATTACAGATTTTTTGAAGCCGTTGTCATGAACCCAACATGGCCGTGTTACGATCTGAGCATATACATGTATTTGTGTGTGTGTGTGTGTGTGTATGATTGCCTGAGCCTTTTTGCCCCAGGGGGCTAATAGCGAGGGTAAATTATGCCCTTCTGCTAAACAGGAGGGTGGGAAAGAGTGGTCCTCCATTTTACAACAAAAACAGCAATAATTGCCTTCGTCTGAACCGACTAAAAGCACATGCGGCCGCTTCCTGTTCGCGTCCCTCTTTTTTTATTATTAAAAAAATCCACTTATTTCTTTTCTTTCTGCCATTTGGAGATCTCTTCAAAATAGCACCGCAGACAGTAGTGGAAAAATCTTCAACTGGAAATTACCTCGGCTAATTGCGTGAAGAGCTCGGGGAAGGAATTGGAGAAGCCTGTTTCAGACGCGGAGCGGATTCTGAACCGGTGCGGAATGTAAGGGTCTGCAGATGTTCATCAAACACCGATAAACACGTCACCAAACACCCGCACGCTCCACCGAGTTAAATATAAAACTCTAACACTCACTAGGAAACACCAAAACACCACACTCATCACCTTCACTCCTCCCGGCACTTTAACTCACCTTTCCACAAACCAGTAAAACCATCAGACTCCACTCAACACCACTGCACACCCAGACTCCTCAACAAACACCACGACACACCGGGACACAAGGAGACGCAAGCTTGGTGCATGATGGAGCATTGTGGAGAAGATTCAGAGGATTCGGAGAGTAAAGGTCAGGCTGGAGATGTTTTAGGGAACGATGTGTGTGTATTTGAACGTTGGTGTGTATTTGTGGTTTAGAGAGCAGAACGCAAAAATACCTGCACAAAAACACCCAAAACCCCGCACACAACACCTACCCAGTGAGGGTGTGACTGATGGTACACGTCGTCTGTGTCCTGACAAACCAGTATAAGAATAAATTCACAGAGGGAGACTTTAAAGCTCTTCTGTAGGTCGCTCTGGATAAGACAACACAATCAACACACACAACTACCACTACACAATCAACACACAACCACCACTGCACAATCAACACACACAACTACCACTAAACAATCAACACACAGCTACTACTACACAATCAACACATACAACTACCACTACACAATCAACACACACAAATACGACTACACAATAAACATACACCACTACCAATACACAATTAACACATAACGCACAACCACATCTACTCAATTTACATGGTGCTAACTAGCTGCTCCTGTAAAGAGATTAGCTTGCCCACAGTTTGTTGAGGGGGCGGAACCTATGCGATCTATGGAGCATTTCATTGGATGTAATTTAGAGGAGTGCAGTATGAGTAATAAAGAATGTACAGCGTTCAACAAAAAAACTACAAACCAGATGATTTAAAGTTTCAAGTTAAAACCTTTTACTCTTCATCTTTTTTTTATCCTTTTCATCACTCCATTTTCTTTCTTTCCTGTTTTCCCTTTCTTTCTTCTTCTTTCGCTTTCCTTCATTTTAAGCTTTGTCTGTTTCTTGCTCTCTTTTATTCTCTCTCTCTCTCTCTCTCTCTCTCTTTCTCTCCCCCTCTCTCTCACCTTGGGGCGGATCAGGACGTGGCCTGTCACACCTCCGTCACTGAGTGCACAGTATTGAGGCCATTCCTGTCGTGACAAGACCCACTAAACACAC
>JBCNYG010000022.1:23559446-23581716 GCA_039654305.1 Porochilus rendahli | reverse complement strand
AGTGAAGGTGTGTGTTTTTTCAGTGTTGATAGGGTGGGAGGAAAAGAAGTAAGCCTGGAAATGTTGTTTGTAGATGGTTTGTGTGTGTGTGTGTGTGTGTGTGTGTGTGTGTGTGTGTGTGTGTGTGTGTGTGTGTGTGTGATTTAGTAGTACATTAGAAGTACATAGACACAAAGTTTAGTGCAAGTGGATTGATGATTGTGTGTGTGTGTGTGTGTGTGTGTGTGTGTGTGTATGTGTGTGTGTAGGCATATCGTGTGGGAAGTCCATTGTGAGCTCGGTCAGTCTGATGGGAAGTAGTGGAAGTGGAGCTCCTCTATACGACAGGAACCATGTGACTGGAGCTTCATCCAGCAGTTCATCCAGCACCAAAGCTGCCTTTTACCCTCAGGTTTGTCACACTACATTACAATCACAACTCTTCAACAACACTCTCAACAACTTCCCCAACCATATCCTCAACAACTCCCCCAGCAACCTCAACAACTCCCTCAACAACATCCTCACCAATTTCCACAACATCCTCAACAACTTCTCAAACCACATCCCCAAAAGGTACACTAACAACAACCTCCCCCAAATACTTACTCACCAACTTCCACAACAACTCCCCCAACAACAATCTCAACAACTCCACAACAATGTCCTCACCAACCTTCACAAACACACCCTTACCAATTTCCACAACATTCTCAACAACTCCCCAACAACATCCTCAACAACTCCACCAACAGTCTCAACAACTTCCCCAACAACAATTTCAACAACCCCCCAACAACATCCTTACCAACTTCCACAACAACATCATCAACAACTCCCCCAACAATCTCAACAACTCCCACAACAACATCCTCACCAACTCTCACATCAACATCCTCAAGAACTTTCCCAACAGCATCCTTGCCTACTCCCCAAACAACAATCTTAACAACTCCCCAACAACACCCTCAACAACTCCCCCCAACAACAATTTTAACAACTCCCCAACATCCTCACCAACCTTCACAAAAACATCCTCACCAATTTCCACAAATCCTCAACAACTCCACCAACAACAATCTCAACAACTCCCATCAACATCCTCATCAATTTCCACAGCAACATCCACAACTCCATTAACAACAATCTCAACAACTCCCCAACAACATCCTTACCAACCTTCACAACAACAACCTTACCAATATCTAAAACAACTCCCCAAGCAATTTCTCCAAAAGCAGAAACAGTAAATTAAGGGTAGTCTGGATTATGTGAGGGTATTTTGTATAGAATGATTTTAAGTGTTACGTATTATTTGTTTGTTTGTGTGTAGATTCTGAACCCTCCTCCATCACCAGCTACAGATCGCTCACTCTACAATGCAGAAGTGTTTTATTCGTCCAACAGCCCATCCACAACCAGGTCTTACAGGTTTGACACACATACACACACAAAGTGCTGGTTTTATGCACTAGTTAGACTTGTTTAATGAGTAATAGTGTTGTAGTTCAGTTACTAAAATCTTGTGATTTCAGCTAATCTGCCCTCAATCCTGTTTGCCCCACCCCTTTCCCTCCAGGCCCTACGGGATGCGTGGCGCAGCGCCACCGACCACACCTTGCAGCACGGACATGTGTGACAGTGACTACACGCCAAGCCGCTGGAAGAGCAATAAGTACTACATGGAGGTGAACTGGGACTCAGAACCCTGCCCACCTCCGCCCACTCCACGCAGCCATTACATGTCTGCCGAGGAGAGCTGTCCTCCATCACCCTCCACCGAGCGCAGCTACTTCCACCTGTGTCCTCCTCCTCCTTCACCATGTACCGACTCATCCTGACCACACACAGACACATGAGGCCATGTGGGCGTGTTCATTTTCCCTCACTCAGTTCTCCAGCGTCCGCAGAGGTTTCTTGGCGAAAATAAATAAACCAAAAAGATGTTATTTTTTACAGTGGAGCTGTTGTGCATATGTATGATAAAGTTAATAATTATAATATTAGTAGTAGTAGTAATAATAATAATAGTAATAATAATTATGACATTGCTGTCATTGTCATAGCGACATGTCCTGTCGATTGTTCTCTATGTGAATTTTTACAAATTTCGAAGTTTATTTTGGCTAGTTCTGTTTACCAAAAGTGTGTTTGCTGCTATTGTACATAATCCTTTAATCTGAATAATGATGGAAATGGTGGGCAAGAGTCACGCCTCTACATGTGTATATAAATAAATAAGAAGATAGGTAGATAAAAATATAAATCTGGCCTTAGCTTGCTTGTGAAATTGTACTGATAGCGCTAATATTTTAATCATAATGTTATTGATCTTGTAGCGACATTTCAGCTTCGTTTGCATGCAGGATTGTCAGTGAACAGAAAACGCAGCTCAAGTGACAGAGAGAAGAACAGTCAGGGCTAAACCTCTGAGGGTATGAACCAGGAGCTGATTATTTCATCAGATATATCACATCGGACTGTTTTAAATAAAGAATAATACGCACTGTTTCATGCTCTTACAGAACAATTTATCTACACCGTAGCTACCATTAGGACTGTTTTCTGTAACAGAACATCCTTGAGTGTTTTATTCCTCGTTTATGACAGTAATTTCTCAACAGTTACCACTTTTTATCCATCTATAGTTACATTTAGTGTTCGGTGAAATTAGTTTGTTGCTGTTGTCACTTATGTTATTGCACCTACAAACACGCATTTATAAACTTATATAAACAACCAACAACAACAAAAAAAATCATGTAACTGAGAAAACTTAATTTATTCACTGATAAACATGTTAGAGATAACAAGTTCTCAAAGTCATGATAATTTCATTATCATGAAATTAAACCCTCTGATCAGTACCCTGACATAGTGGACTGTTAAATCATGATCATTAAGGGTGGTCATTATCCCATTTAGTACATGCCTACTCACTAAAAAAAAAATCAATACATTAAATATTGATTTTAAAAGACTTATAGAATTTAATGACTTATAGAAAATAATACAAATATTAAGGAGGACTTTTAGAATGGATAGAAATGTTTTAGATGTGTAAGATAGATTTAATTCTCAAAAATACATGTAAATTGTATTAATAAATACAGAACAGGAAGCAGTGATGATAAAAGGAATTTTTGGTCCCAATCACAACACACTGTTTGGGATTAATGAACTTAGACTTAGGTGATGAAATAAATGCAGTTTCTGGCCATATGCTCAGACATCTTGAGTCGACTGAGTTAGCTTCCTTTAGCATATGTTCCTTTAACGTGTAATCCTGCATGCTGTGTTAAAATCTCTGTCCATCAGCTCTGGACTTGTTTAAGGAGAAGGTCAGCTTTAATAAAGACGAGACAGAGAGATGACCTTTTTATTTTTCATTTAGCACTTCAACCTTTCTCTTGTTTTTGAAATGAACTTGTGGTTTGTTTTGCATGTTCAGTCGCCATAGTCAGTGGCTCTGTTTCACAGAACAACATCATGTTGATTTTTACTTGAAGCACTTAGTTAAAAATGTGTCTGGATGTGAAACTGTCATGACATGGGAAAGTGCTGAACTCTTAATAACGCTGCCGATCCACATGGGCCACCAGTTTCAATTTCATCTGATACTGATGATGTCACTAAACTGACCAATCAGCAGCTCTGTTTTTAACACACACACACACACACACACACACACACACTCACTCACACATATATGCCTTCCATTCTCTCCATCACTCGCTGCTGTTCAGTACTGTTTCAACTCCTCCATTCCCTTTTCTTTTTTCTCTCCCATTTTCTATTTTTCCAGTCTCCATGTTTCCTGTCTTCCTCAGTCATTTTCTCTCTTGCCTGTTCTCTCACTTTCTGTCAAGCTTTATTTTTCTTTTATCTTCCTCTGCTTTTATTGCATGTTCTTCTTCTTTCTCTCTGTCTTCCGTTCATGGAGTAAGCAGAGTTGATCTAAGTAAAACCTTTTAACTCGAGAGCCCCAGTTAAGGTTTAAACATGACTGAAGGATATGAAAATGAAGCTGAAAGTGAAATCAGCAGTGCCTCATTAACTCATTAAACATCTCATCTGGGTTATCTTTAAGGCTTGAATGTGATTATTCACATCTTTTTTATCATAATGCTCATAATGCTTTTTTGGTGACTCTCCTCATTCTGGGACTTTTGTACAATTCTGTTAGGTGAAATTTTCATTGTTTGGTTTGTATGTGCAGCGTTCACACTGCCACTGAGCTTCAACGTTTTTATGTACAGATGCCTCATATAATGCACATTTGTGATGATTTTTTTTAATCAAATACATTTTTATATATAATAAATTCTATTTTACGGAGCATCGCTGTCTCATGTCATTTATTATTATTTATTATTATTATTTATATATATAATTAAGAGTAATGTGTACTGGGTGTTTTTCACCAGGCTTTTACTGTATTCATGTGGCCAAAATGTAAAATATTTCAACAAAACAGGGAATTTCTGTCTAAAACACCTTTTGTACTAGGACTGTAATTTATTCATAAACTCACATCAAGGTCAGCCAATATATTTGTGGGCTAAAACCTACATTTACAAAAATACAGTTTGGTGCCTATTTAGTGAGGCAGCTTTGTATTTGCTGTGGTTTGGTTTTTTTCATTTATTTAAATTTTCATTGTGTGTGTGTGTGTGTGTGTGTGTGTGTGTGTGTGTGTGTGTGTGTGTGTGTTGTGTAATAGCTGGCACTCTCGCCTCACAGCTAAAAGGTTATGATTTCAGGCTATATTGTATGAATGAAGTGGCTCTGTGTGGAGTTGCATGTTCTCCCCTTGCTTGTGTGGAGTTCCTCCGGGTACTGCAGTTTCCTCCCAAAGACATACATTAGGTCAAGGCTACTCTAAATGATCCATACTTATGTATGAATAATAATTTTTGAGAGGTATGGAATTTTGGTGCTTGATATATAAGCTGTATTTTTCGTGCTTTTTAAAATGTTATGTATTTTAATTATTGTGATGTTTATTTCCTGTAGACGTTCAATGAGATTAACACTGCTTTAAACGACAACCGAACGGGACTTGGCTGTTGATTGGTCGACTTCTGTGGCAATCACCGTGACGTCACCCTGTTGCTAGGGCGTCGAAAAATAAGCAAGGAAAAAAACAATCCAAGCGGATTCGAAACGAGCTTCGGCGAACGTTCACGGGACTGCAGCTATTTCTGCAGCCGGACGGATAGATTAGTGAAGTGGATTCACCGGAAACGTAATGCTTCGCATTCGAACAAAAATCGGTGGGATATTTTTTCTCGCGATCAATGAAAGACCTGAGTTTACTGTGGTTTTTTTGCTTTTCGAAGGCGGGTCGTAGATCGGTAATTAAAAAAATCTTAAAACCAATCAGAATTAGGATTTCCTTACCAACTGAAAATCCCATTGGTTGGTAATAATGTGGGCGTATTCCTGTACAGTTTTGTCTCTGCAAAGTTTTTACCAATAAACATATATTGCATGTAATGGTCGTTAATACATGTCTTTATGCATAATATTGTTTTTTGTTTTTTTTTTAAAGTCAATATTTGACTTTCTGAAATGTGTATTTTAAAACTTGCGTTATAATGGCTAATCCTCTAGACCAATGAGCTTTAAGATCGCTTTTGATTGACACCTCTGCAGCCGTGCTGGTGGGGGGCAGGGGGTTGATGACGCCGCCATCTTGAAAAGTGCCGTCTTGATGGTGTAGCTATCTATATTTTTTGGCGCCTGTCAGAATCTGTTGTTATCGTGAACAGTTTATTTTTTCGCTACTCTCTCTAAGTTTGTATTTTTAAAAATATTTTTGGTAACACTTTTATCTTAAGAGTTCCTCTGGAGCTTCATGTCGGGATCTTAATCGGTAATGTAACTTGTTTTTTTGTCTCGTACAGTTCTCGTTTTTGAAGGGAGAGAGAGCTTAGCGTACTTAGCAATGCTAACCATTTAGCTAGCCGTGAAAGCTTAGCATTAGCTCTTCCTTAGCAATTCAGTTTGGAGCCTTGACTATAGCGTTAGGAGCGGTACCATTGTGTGGCTGTGTCCCAAATCATTTGAACACGGCTGCATATCGCAGTCTGTAAGCGTTTAATACTGTCCTTTCTAGTGCGCATGTGCAGGGAGGTTGGAGTGATTTAGGATTGGGTACATGGTTCAGCTTGCTAAGTTTGTCAACGTCGCCGGTGAATTTTATAAAACGTACTGTTTAAAAAAAATCCTACCAAGAACATTCCTTTAAAACGAGCACCATATTCGTAATAAAAAGACTAATATATTCAAACTGAAACTTTATAACCTTAAATAAATGTATTTTTAATAAACACTCACACATTAGCTTGCTTAAAAGCTACTAGCTAAGGATAACTGGGCCGGTCTGTCATTAAATTTGACGTGACTAGCGTTAGCACGAGCAGGTAAAGCCAAGGCCTCGTTATTTAGCATCACATGGAGCAACCGAGAACGTCACAACAATAAGTTTTTTAAAATATATCAACCTGAATAATTAAATCGGTATTCAAAAGGATGATTGTTCGCTTTACAGTTTCATGTAGTTAGCTATGTTAGCTAATCGGTTTAGCTTGAAGACCACCCATAGATATATGTGCTGAGGCATAGTGGAAGAGATTTTTAACTTAAGTATAATTTGAGACCTCTGTACTAGAGCTAAGTTTTTATTTTTCTACTTACTTTCACACAGGGTCTTGGTATTTTAAGTAAGGGTTAAATTGGTGACAAAATAAGAAAATACTGACCAAGTAAAATGCTCTGCAGTGTTTCTGTATAACTACTCATATAAACACACACTTTGCCACTACTTTCTGAATTATTTAATGCTTATAAATAATACATTGATATATTTTCAAAGATTTTCCTTACAGTTTTCACCATGACATTTATTACAGGTCATGAGAGTTTTTACACTGGATGTGTATTTGTTTTGATCTGTTTATAGTTACATGTAAGTTAATTACTGTTCTTGCTTATGTTATAGCATCTATAAACACCCGTTCCTTAACCAGCCTATCTTTTCCTTTCTCTTCAAGTCAATAAAAATATTGCATGTCATGTGACCGCAAAGCTTTAGTGTATATTACTCTGTCTTTTAAACATTGAAATCTTACAACATTACAGCTTTACCTCTGACTGCTCCAAGGTGCTGATTCTGGATACATCTTCCATGAGTGTTTTTTAGATAACGTTCCCCTTGTCAGTGAAGTGCCACTGTACACATCGCTGTGAGTAAGCTGTTGGTAGAGAAAGATAACACACTAAAATGAGTGTAAGGGTTATAAATAGACCTGCACGGCTGTCATGGTGCTGTTTTAAGTAATTAACAGAACCATTCTGACCAATCAAAATGCAGAATTTAGCACTGTGAAATTTGCTGTATATTTACATAACCTTCTGTGAGTTTAATAAGAAATCGTGTGAACCATGGAAACGATGTATAGTCATAATTAAGCTTGTGTGAGTGTGGTTATAAACGGAACATTTCAGATGAATGTAATGTAATTAAAGCACAGCTCTAAAGTTAGTTATGAATGCTGTAAAGGATCTGATACGGATGGGAAATGCTTTTTGCATTTATTTTGTAATGATAAAATCTAGGCACTAATTGGATTGTGTTTGGGACACAGACCATGTCTGAACCCGTGTGTGTCTGCCCTTTCATATGTCCTCTTCCACGTAGTCATTTTCAGTAGTGTATACACAGCAGGGAGCAGGGGTGAAAAGTCCGTACTGCCGAAGTGTCTCCTCACTGAGTCGAGTTAAATCTGTAGATTAGTGCAAGTTTTTTTTATTCACATGTACACCACGGTGTGTACTTCATTATCTCTATCTCAGGCCTGAATGCTGGTGCAGATTACTGTGGTGATGTGTATGATGGTGAAACGTGTAAATGTCACAGTTGTAAAAATAATAAATATATTAGTTTACAGTAAGTGATGTAAAAACACACTTCCAATTAGTGTATTGCAGGTTTTTCATGATATATTAATACAAAAACTAAAATTGCTGTGAATAATGCACTGAATCTGTGCTTTTGGAATAGTTTTTATTTTCTGATATTTATTTTTGTATTTTTTTAAAAATATTATAGTTCCATTAAACTAAACAAGCAAGGAACTGTAATGTCACTCAAAGATTTTATAATGTTTTTTTTTCTGCATCCCTAATAAGTAATAGTGCTTTTTTTGATGGAATTTTGTTAACAGAGTGTGGATCTAACTACAGCTGTTTGCTTCTTTTTATTTGTAACAGGTGCGTGTTGAGTGTGTGTCATTCTTCAGTCTCTCTCTCTCCCTCGAACCTGCAGTGCCTGGAATGGGCCAGAGGTCCCAAAGAGCTCCAGCGTTATTTTCTTTTTAATCAGAATTTTTATCCTCTGAGCTCCATCACGCTCAGGTAGAACTACACCACCACCATCATATGTATATAAATATATCTCCGTTCAGTCTACCTGCATTTATTTTAAACTTATCTTTTAAGGTAACTATTCCTAATGAATCTAGTATAAATGTCATACTGTATAAGAATATTAAAAATGTTAATTTTTAGTAAGCCATTAATTTTCCCCCAGGTATTTGTATAATAATATATATATAGTATACTGTGGTCCAAAGAAATGCCACCCCACACCATTACTGACCCACTGCCAAACCGGTCATTCTGGAGGATGTTGCAGGCAGCAGAATGTTCTCCATGGCGTCTCAGTGGCGAATTTGCAAATCTTGGTGTTCGCTGGCAAATGTCATGCATGGTGTTGGGCTGTTAGCACAACCCCCACCTGTGGACGTTGGAGCCTCATACCACCTTCATGGAGTCTGTTTCTGACCATTTGAGCAGACACATGCACATTTGTGGCCTGGTGGAGGTCATTTTGCAGGGCTCTGGCGGCGCTCCTCCTGTTCCTCCTTGTACAAAGCGGAGGTAGCGGTCCTGCTGCTGGGTATTTCCCCTTCTGCAGCCTTCTCCACGTCTCCTGATGTACTGGCCTGTCTCCTGGTAGCGCCTTCATGCTCTGGACACTATACTGACAGACACAGCAAACCTTCTTGCCACAGCTCGCATTAATGTGCCATCCTGGATGAGCTGCACAACCTGAGCCACTTGTGTGGGTTGTAGACTGTCTCATGCTACCACTAGAGTGAAAGTGCCGGCAGCATTCAAAAGTGACCAAAACATCAGCCAGAAAGCATAGGAACTGAGAAGTGGTCTGTGGTCACCACCTGTAGAACCACTCCTTTATTGGGGTGTCTTGCTAAATGCCTATAATTTCCACCTGTTTTCTGTTCCATTTGAACAACAGCATGTGAAATTTGATTGTCAATCAGTGTTGCTTCCTAAGTGGACCGTTTGATGAGTTACATTGTATTGTTTAAGTGTTCCCTTAATTTTTTTTTGAGCCGCCCGTGTGTGTGTGTGTGTGTGTGTGTATATATAATATATATATATATATATATGTTTGTGTTTTTAGGTGCGTAAACAAACAGTAAGTATTGATAGCTTTATTGAAACTTATTGCTATTTTGCGTAATTTATAAAATCAGGAAAGTGTAATCATAATCTTTATTTATTTATTATTTTTAAAAAGACCGCAAAAAAAAATCTGAGTAAATTTATAAAATTTTTCATTTACATTATCCATTTGAAGTTTGTTTGACATGAATCATGAGTGGGAGCTGTGTGGTGTCCGGGTATGAGATGCATGAGAGGTGTGTGTGAGTTAGGTGCCGTTACTGCTTTTTCTCCTTCTTTTTTTATATGGTAATCTGCGAGTTATCAAATTTCCCACTTGTTAATGACATTACAAACCTGTTTGTTATTTCTCCTGCTCAACCGTAGTGATTCTCAGCATAACTACAGAGTGCTACGATTTTTTTTGAACATCGTAGTAGATTGTTAATACGTATATTCGCCATGGGTCTGCTTTAGTGTGTCTCAATGCCATCTTTTTCATTATTGGCTGTTTCGTACTGCCCACAAGTTCTACAGCAAGCCACAACTTTGCTACAGTGCTGAAATTTTTTTTTTTAAGAATGCACTATGGACTACTCCAGTAGATGCCAAGAATGCCATTGTATCACATGCAGACATGTATGCACAGTATCTACCTGCCATGTTTGTAGAAACATGTATACATAAAGTAAGAGAATATGCTTTGAGGTGCACTCAGCAGCATGTACGGTATATTTGTATCGTTATGTTTTTGCATGGTACTACTAAAACCCTCAAAGGGTTTAGAGACAGAGGGTTTCAGCAGATTTTTGGCTTTACACCTGCAGTAGGACCTCCCTGGTGTCTGGCATGATAAAAGATAAAGCATATCAATGAATTTTAGTTTGCTTTTCATAATGTTTCAGAATGGCATTATTACATCTCTGTAAAGGATTTAAATGGATAGTTTTATGCAGCTCTCAACCATGAAATGTTGTCTGCTTTCGTCAGTCTAAGGTCCTTGCCTTTGTTGATAAATTGTTTATTATATTATACAACATGGTACATGTCTTGCTGATGTCGTACTACACTCTTGATCAAATCATGACAAATCAACCTCGCTGGTTTATAGTGATTCGTCACAATGCTCCAATGTTTCGGTACACTCTTGCACAACTGTGGTATTACGGTAAATCATATTTAATCATGTTTCAAAGATGGCTTAGAGATGACATGCAGGAGTTGTGAGTGTTGTGCAAAATGTGAGAGCAGATGTTTGGGTTATATACATGATGTAAAAGACCTGAGTGACATGAATGTGAGGGGCATGAGTGAATGTGAGACATGACTGCGAGTGTCAAGCAACATGAGAGATGTAAGAGATTCGAATGCGAGGGGTGTTTGAATGACGAGTGTGAGAGAGCAAGACATGAACAGTCTAATGTTGATTTTGTGGTGTGTGTCATCGGTTCACAGAAGCGCCATGTTTTGGAAGTTTGACCTGCACACGACCTCTCACATTGACACGCTCCTGGACAAGGAGGAAGTGACCCTGAGGGAGGTGATGGATGAGGAGGACGTTCTGCAGGAGTGTAAGGCGCAGAATCACAAGCTGGTGGACTTTCTGATTCGCCCGGAGTGCATGGAGGACCTGGTGGGCTTCATCACGCAGGAGCCAAGTGATGACGTCGAAGAGAAAATCAAATACAAGTGAGATCTGTTTACTCTTACATCCATGTGTGCTACATGTCTACACATTCCAGCTCTCTCCCCCTCTGTATGCTACACGTCTATACAGTTCAGCTTTCTACACCTCTCTGTCCTTCACGTCTAATCATTACAGCTCTCTCCACCTCTCTGTAGTACATTTCCATATAGTATGTCTCTATACACCCCTATATGCTACATTTCTATGCCCAGATCTATACATTGATGGCTTTTGGCAGTCACGCTTGTACAGAGTGACTTATATTCATCATTTTTATAATGCTGAGTAACTGAGGGTTAAGGCTTTTGCTCAAGGACCCAGCAGTGGTACTGGGACTTGAATCGGTTCAGTAATTTATAGCTTTAACCACCGAGCCACTACTTAACCACTGAGCCACCACGTAACCACTATACTGCACTACACTTCTGTATGCTACATCTTCATACACCTCTATGTGCTACAGCACTTTAAGCTGTCTAATTCTTGAGTCTATTTTTTTTTAGCTGCCAGTTACATCTTTCAGGTTTCATTCTTAATAAGGAGGTCTGAGCGAGTGCAGAGGAAGTGACTTCTATACAATGTCTGTGGCTTTACATGTGCTCATCTGATATATGAGGCTCGCTTTTGTCTTTCAGTTTTAATGTGATGCATGAAAATAAACACACTCACACAAGGCGCTACTTGATTTCTGCGGTGTGTGTATGTAACATGTAAGCAGTCTTTAAGACTATAATAAACTACATTATTTTAATAGGCTTCCATTTAACTCTACTCGAATAGAAATGAGATTAAAATATCTCTAAATTAAATTAGCAGCAAGCCTTATCAAGCTGCTTACAAACAGAATTATTTGTAAAGCATTCTTACAAGGTTTTGAGTCAAATATGGTATTCATAAAAATCCCTTGATTAAATAAAATGGATTATAATGGGGGTTTCATACTCCAAACGGGTGTAAATTTTCACAAAATACTGGTGTAACCCTCGACTAGATATACCAGTAATCATATCTTCACTTTTATATCTGCTGTATTATGGGACGTTTAAACAATTGATTGCTTATGTTTACAGTGTTTATATACTCTAATCCAGAGTGACTTTTAGAATCTTGGTCAGACCTAAATTAAGAGAAGTAATAAGTCTTTTGTTTGCGATACAAAAAATGGCAGGTTGTGATGTCTGTCTGGACAGAACCAAAAGCTGTAAACAATTGCAGCAGTTAATGGAGGATATCATGGTGCCTCTTCTTAATAAACATTTTGGTGGTGTTGACCAATAACTTCCACTTCTGTTTTTGTCTACTCTATTTGCTCATTTCATTCTCCTGTTCTGTGTGCGTTACCTTTTTATGGAGTTTTGTGGTCGTCACTATATGCTAATGCACGAGTAGGACAAAACCTGCATTTCTGAAACTCTTATCAAACATTTCTCTACAATTTTTTTCCTGAAAGATTAAGAATGGTGTGTGTGTAGGGCAGTGGTGGCTTAGTGTTTAAGGTTATGGGTTACTGATCCAAAGGTCATGGGTTCCAAGCCCCAATACCAACCTTCTACCACTGTTGGGCACCTGAGCAAGGCCCTTATCTCTCAATTGCTCAGTAGTGCTAAACAATAAACAATATATGTCGCTCTGGATAAGGGTGTCTGCCAAATACTGTAAATGTCTACAGTTTTCTATCTGTTTTGTATTAAAAGGAAATGCTTGAAATTTACACAGCAGTTTTCTTGTCCTATTCTGCAGGTACCCAAACATATCCTGTGAGCTCCTCACATCAGATGTCGGTCAAATCAACGACCGGTTAGGGGAGGATGAGAGTTTACTCATGAAACTTTACGGGTTTCTGCAAAATGAGCCGCCGCTAAACCCTCTGCTGGCCAGCTTCTTCAGTAAAGTGTTGAGCATCCTCATTGGGAGGAAACCTGAGCAAGTAAGATGTGGATGTAATACTGTATCGGGCTACTTTCGGTTCAGTTAGTTATGCTGAAGTGGACAAGAGAAGTGGTGTCACCAGAAGAGCCCCAGGATTAAATAGCAGTGATGGATAAGTCCCTGTTTATCATAAGAAGCCGGTATATAACCTGCTGAGTGCGCTAATCAGATCAGTGATTGCACAGAACCAGGGTGATATTTCTCTCTGTTTTTATATTGTCTGTGTTTTTAGTTATTGAACATTGGATTTGTGGGGTTATGGTTTAAAGCCTTGTCTGACAGTCTCACTAACATGAGCTACAGCACAGATCTGTTGGACTGTGGATTCTGATTGCTTCAACAACTGCTGATTAATTTTCTCGTGCTCTCAGTCGTTCTTACAGCTCATTCACAGGGACTTTTACAGCAGGCATTGAAGGAAATGTAACATCGGAGTCTCAGGTGTCAGTGCTTTGATACAGTCGGGTATAGTGGTAACTTTTGTCACAGGGGATGTTATACTTTTTTTGTGGTTTCTTCGCACATGATAAGCTGTGAATTTATTATGATTTATTAAGAATGGAATACCAAGAGACTAGCAAGGGCACATTGTTTATATATGACACAAAAAAGCGGAAACAGTTACTGACTTAAATGTGATTTATAGATAGATAAAGTTATTTAAATAAAAAGTAATTGTGATTCTGGATGAGTAAGAAGAATAAAATGTGTGTGTTTGTGTGTGTGTGTGTGTGTGTGTGTGTGTAGATAGTAGAGTTCTTGAGGAAGAGAGAGGATTTTGTCGATCTGATGATTAAGCACATAGGAACCTCAGCCATCATGGACCTGCTGCTCAGAATGCTTACCTGCATCGAACCTCAGCAGCTCAGACAAGATGTTTTAAACGTGAGGAGAAACATCTACACAGCATCTGCACCTTCATCTCCCTTGACATTCTCCCCTACACCTCCCTTAAGAGTTTAAGAGTTACCTCTTAAACTTTGACATATAATTGAGATAGGTGGTGTTGTCACACCCATCATCTACACTAAGCTGGAAATACTTTATTTAAATGGAACAGGACTGCCTTTGTGTAATTGTGTGTGGGTGGGTGTGTGTTTTACATCAGTGGTTGAACGAGACAAAGGTGATCCAGCGGCTGGTGGACATGGTGCAGCCCTCTCAGGATGAAGACGTGAGTTTGTTTTTATTTACTTTAATATTTAAATGTTACGGTGACATGTACGTGATATCAGAGAAATGTACTGTGAAACAATTTTCATGCAGCCCTGCCTGTAACAAAGAAATCATCTGATTAATCTTTATAGATTTGTGTTAGTATTCTTTTTGATCATTTGATGGTTTTCTTCCAGCGTCACTCGAATGCGTCTCAGTCTCTGTGTGAGATCATTCGCCTGAGCAGAGATCAGATGTTCCAGGTGCAGGGTTCCTCAGAGCCTGACCCTCTGCTCGCCACACTGGAGAAGTACGGCACATGTGCACGCTCACACACGCGCACATACAGTATGTATGTCTGGATGCTAACTTGGTGCCGTTTCTTCCCCAGACAAGAGACTGTTGAGCAACTGCTGTCCAATATCTTCGACAAAGAGAAGAACGAGTCTGCAATTGTCAGTGTGATCCAGATCCTCCTCACACTCTTCGAGACCCGGAGACCAGCGTAAGTAACCCGAGGGTAATCCTAGCAGACCGCATCACTTGTTAATTGTAGTCATCGCTTGTTACTTGTAGGTTCTTGATGTCATCTGAAATCTACCTTTACATCCAGGTTTCTTTAGAGTCTGCTTTGGGACTGTTTATGTTTTATGTGTGCAGGTTCGAGGGACACTTGGATCTCTGTCCTCCAGGAATGAACCACCCATCCTTCTCTGTTAATCAGAGCATCCTTGAGGCAGTTCGACCGAGACTAAAAGATTTTCATCAACTCCTCCTGGAACCTCCGAAGGTCCAAGTCCACACACACATTCAGAAATTAAAGCTACGCATTAAAAAAAGAACCAAAGTAAATAGAAGATAGAAATGGATTTTTAAAATATATATTTATTATATTTGCATGTGTTTGTTGATATCAGAAAACAGTGTTGAAGACGACATGGGGTGTTTTAGACCCACCGGTGGGGAACACGCGCCTCAACGTAGTGAGACTGGTAGCTAGCCTTCTACAGACCAACACACACATCATTAACCAGGAGCTCATCAACCTCAATATGCTGGGAATCATCCTCGTGAGTCTGTCCCTTGAGGCACATTTACGTTGAATGAAGCTTCAGTTCTGTAGAAGGTATAATACTCTGTTTTGTTTACAGGATATGTATTTCAAATACATCTGGAATAATTTTCTGCACATACAAGTAGAAATCTGTATAGCAATGATATTAGCGATGCCTCCGACCCACAATGACACAGAGATCAACAGAGACAACGATCAAGAACCGGTCCGCGAGAACATCCTCATCACGCACGTAAGTGTCCACCTTCCTTCACTACAACACACATACAACCTCACACATACACTTACACACACACACAGTGGTTTTAGTTGCTCACAATAATGGAATGTGAATTTTCCTGCAGTTGTTTCAGAAATGTCGGTTGGTGCAGAGAATCTTGGAGGCGTGGAGCTCCAACGAGAAAGAGCAGTGAGTCACATGACTTTTTATATCAATCTTAAACTGTCTACATATACAGTCATCACAACTATACACGAGTGTTACTGAGACCCTCTCACACCTGATTGTGGTCTTGGATGCAAATAGCCACCGCTAATATCTGCTGCAGAACTATGAACTCCTTTATGCACACGTACCATCGTATTAAACTGATGGTTTTTATATTATTTTGCGTAATGCAAGTTCATGTTTGTTTTCTTGTTGTCTCTGTTTTGTGATCCATTAGTGAATTCATAATTTGACTTGTTTCCCACAAATCATTTTGGCTGCTGATATTTCCATATCCCAGAAAACATGATGTCAACTTGTGGTCATGTACCTAAACCCCGTTACATGGCATACGCATCACCACTGATTTAAAAACTACAAAGTATTTGGTTTTTATAAGCAGAAATCATATGTGTTTTTGCAGAGAAGTGAGGTCCAATCACTCCAAATGTATTTCAATGTCAGATGTGAACTGATGAAATTCCAGCTGTGGGAGGAACCAAAATACACTGTGTAAACATTATGTATACTGTGTGTATAGTGTGTCATGTGTATATCCCTCTCTCTCTCTCTCTCTCTCTCTCTCTCTCTCTCTCTCTCTCTCTCTCTCTCTCTCTCTCTCTCTCTCTCTCTCTCAGGACTGAAGGAGGGCGTAGGAGAGGTTATATGGGACATCTCACGAGAATTGCCAACTCTATAGTGCACAACAGTGATAAAGGTCCAAATGGTGTTCAGATTCAGCAGCTTATTTCAGGTACATGGCAGTCTCCGTGCACACTGTGTTTAGTGTGTGTTTACTGTGCATTTATTATACAGCGATATCACTTCATGGTAAATTATATTACTCTAATATGGTAATAATTTGCTTTGAGAAGTTGTGATTTATTTTTTTTTACCTTTTTGTCTCCCACCACTAGACTAATCGACTAATTTTAGGCGAAGATGATATTTACACATATACACTAACCTATAGGTTTTCAATAGATCGAAAAATCAGGGGACAAGGGACAATTAAATTCTGTGTGGAGTGATTTGTACAAGTAGGAGATGGTATGTGTTTAAATTAAAAACCACTTGGTGAGAGAACACCTTTGTATGTAACCATAGCAACTATCATATGAAGTAGTTCTTTGTGTGTGTGTGTGGTGGGGAGGGCGTTAGGGGTTAGAGGGAAGGAAGAATAACTAGAAATGAACAGTGAGCTATTTTTAAATATGTTTCTGTAATAAGGAGAGTAAATGTGTAAAGATGCCTCAGTGTCAATAGATATAATGATGGAGTCAAGACCTCAGATTTAACATTTAATACCACTTTTTAATATCTAGAACAAAGGTTCCCAATCTTGGTCCCCCTTTAGGACCCCCTGACCTGTACATTTTTGTTTTTCCCTGCTTCATCACACCCACTTTACCCCCTGACGAGCTGAAGATAATGACTTAAATCAGGTGTGTTTGGAACAGGGTAAACACTAAAATGTGCAGGGCAGGGTTAGGAATTGCTGTTTTAGAACGTGTGTGTGTTTGCTCGTGTGTGTGTTGCAGAGTTGCAGGAGGATGAGCGGGAGAGATGGGAGGCCTTCACCTCAGGGCAGTTAGCAGACACAAACAAGAAAAACACTGTAGATTTAGTAAGTCCCGTATGTCACATTATTCTGTGCACTGTGTTTACATATTCCTATTATAACACTATTTAGGACTGATCAGTATGGTCGAAATTTAATATGACTATTATGAGATGTTTTTATATATGTATGTGTGTGTGTGCATATATATATATATATATATATATTGTGTGTGTATAAACATAAAAATAAAATACCCGGCTGTAGCAGGTAAATAGGTAGGTAATTTTATTTCAAATCAGCACCTATGGCTAATTTCCTGCTAAAAGAGGTGTATTGTAAATATATAAAGCTTATACAATTTCACATGAAACATTAAACAAGATGCTTAAAAATTCACATAATAAAAATTCTAGATCTTTTTGAGGACAAGTATGTAGCATGTCTAAATCATGAAAAAAGAATAAAATAAGCCTGTACGTGTGGATACCCTGGTATACATACTAATTTTCATAGGCTGCCATTAGCTGTTGTTAGCCGTGTTTCGATCCAAGATAATAAGCTGCTAATAAGAAGAGCCCTTATTTCACACAATTTTATTATTTTATTAATATCTTACCCCATGTGTAAACTTCTCCCTGCTCTGTGTCTGCTTGTGGTTCGTATAGGTTAAATGCATAGCCTCTTTATAAATTATAAAAATACTTTATTAATATTAAGTATTTTATTTATATATATACACACACACACACACACACCTAATAACAACCTAAGATCTTGGGTCGTAAATATCACCTGTATCACCTAAATATCATCTTGGGTCGTAAATATCACCTATAGCTCATCAGGGTCATGGGGATGAATTGGGTAAGAGAGAGGTGAAGACTACTAGTGTAGGTTCAGGCTAACTAGCAACTGGCCATTCAGACAAACATCGCTGTCATAGATAACTGAGTGCAGTCACTCTGTGAAATTCCTAATCAATCAATGTGTGTGTGTGTATGTATATATATATATATATATGTATATGTATGTGTGTGTGTGTATGTGTGTGTGTGTGTGTGTGTATGTAGATCGATATAAAATAATAATAATAATAGAGAAATGAGGTGACTGTCGAAGCCCAAAAGCTTTTAAAGATAAATGTAGGTTAAATGACTGAAGTTGTACAGTACCCTCTAGATGACCAGTCTTTCACATGTACATTTAAAATGGATGAAACTCTGAACTGTCTGTAGAACAGCAGCCTTGAAGTTCCAAAAATCTTTAGAAGTATTTCAAACAGAACTAAACCAATCTCACAATCACATCATCTTAAACCGAATCACCTTCTGTTTGGTTTATACATATTCCGAGGCATTTTTTCAAGGTTTTGAGTGATTTTTAAAAAAATAAAAAAATAAATTTTAAATAGATGTGTGCCAGTTTCCGGGTGCGGGCGTTGATGAAAAGCCGGTAATTTTTTTTTTTTTATCCTGCCTAATGGGAATGAATCTCTGAGTGATTGGTAACTTCTACTCTATCTTCCCGTCCAAACTGTTACTTGTTTCAAGCCATAAAATAAAACGTATTAACACCAGGAACAGAATTATATGTGCCGTATGCAGCAGATATCTTCATTTTTTTTTACCTGGCAAAATAAACTCTCACCGCTGCACAATTCAATGCATTACTCATTTGAATAGAAAGGCTTTTAAGCCAATCACGTTGAGGAAGCGCCTGATGTTTCAGCCTCGTATAACGTGCTTAGTTATAGTAAACCTATCCATCAGAATGGCATCTCTCTTCCCTGTGGTGATATCGGGTTTCCATTAAAGAAATCTTCTCAATAGCGTAAAGCTTTGAGACAATATCAAAACTTTGTGGAGGGGGCGGTCATAACGTGATGGTTACATGACATTACGTCAGCAATGTCATCAGACCTAATTCACATGGGAACCTTGTATTAGGATAACTTAAT
The DNA here is from genome assembly GCA_039654305.1 of Porochilus rendahli. Taxonomy (NCBI): domain Eukaryota; kingdom Metazoa; phylum Chordata; class Actinopteri; order Siluriformes; family Plotosidae; genus Porochilus; species Porochilus rendahli. The sequence goes on along the minus strand of JBCNYG010000022.1, from coordinate 23,562,469 downwards.
TTTTTCAGAGCTCTGCTTCTAGGCAGTACTTAAATCTTTATTATTTATTTGTTTGTTTATTTTGTTTAAAATGCTCTTTTTGTAATTGAACTTGTACTGTAAGAAACCAAGTACTGAGGCTAAAGGAGACTCTGTGATGCATTTGGCCTCTAGATGCCCTGGTGGGCTTTTACACTGAGGCAGTAAAAAGACTCGGTTTCTTAAGTCTAATGAGTGAAGTGCAGCATATCGCAGTTCCTGATTAGTTATCCGAAGGTTGTCGGTTCAAGCCCCTGTACCACCAAGCTGCCACCGTTGAACCCTTGAGCGAGCTGCTTAACGGTTCACCCGTCAGTTGTATAAAAATTATGCATATAAGTTACTCTGGATAAGGGTGTCTGCTAAATGCCAGAAATGTTAATCTAAGTACAAAATAAAAGCATCATATACTGAATGTGAAAGCAATGTTTCATAAAGAGAGATTTGTGTTGATATAAGATAATATTGTCGCAAATGAAACAGTTAGATGTATGAAGTGAACAATTCTGTTTATACATGAAAGAAAAGAAAGTTTGGGGTTAAAGACAGACAGTTTGAACAGGGATTTCTTAACTGATTTTGAGAAGTTAATAACTTTCAGACTTGCCCAATAAACTTTCATTCACTCATTTCCCCAACAATCTTCCTTGGGACACTGGGGAGCTGGAACCTATCTCAGCCGACACCAAGTTAAGGTGGCGTACCCTGAACCGCTTCCCAGACCATCGCAGTACTGACACACACATCTCCACCCAGCGGTGATTCGAAACAACCTGTTAACCTAAAATGCATGTCTGGGAAAGAGAGCTAGAGGACCCGGAGGAAACCCACGCGAGCAAAGTGAACACGTGCAAACCTCCCAACAGACATTCCTGGGACTCGAACCAAGCACCTTCTTGGACAGAAGCGGATGTGCACCATAGTGCCGCCCCAGTAAACTTTATGCCTTTATATGGCAACATAATTTTGCATCAAATCTATTGAGAATAGGTATAAAAATGTACTTTGAATAAATACAAGTATTTGTTAGCTAGATAAGTCATGTGACTGAAAAAAATATCAGTAAGGCTGAAGTTTGGTTGCGTTACAAAAGACGCCGCTGTAAACTTATTTGATTGACACGACTGTAGGCCACTCAAATGCCCGAGGAAGTACGTATGGCGCATGGACGCAAACGGATATCCAATCGCAGGCTAAAGGAGGTGGATCCTAGTGGATTTAGGATACTGTTTAAGCGCATTCGATTCTTTTCGACGGTTTCGGCCGTTGGTGTGTTGCACCGCTTATTCAGAAAAAGTCGTCACTATGCCTAAAGAGGTAAATATTTCTTGCTAATATTTTTATAAAGGTCGAATTCGTGTTGAATTTAACCGTACACGAGTTTCATTTTAATCCGGATATATTTTATGTAGCCGTGCTGGCTAGGCTGACTGATTAGCTTAGCATTCATCACACGGCCATCTTGTGCTTGTTTATTAATTCGGAAAGATGCAGAAACTGTTGCTAACTGGGTAGTTAAAATGTTTGTTTTTTTTTTTTTTTACAAAAAAAATACAAGTTTCTGATTGTGTAATTTTGTTGGTTGTATTTGTGAACGTCTGCTTGTTGCACCGTGTGTTTGTTTTTTTTCAGCGTCGGTGTTGGGAAGCGTCATGGCCGCCATGTTGTTTTACCTCACTGTGTTTACACTCACATTGAAGCTTGACCTTCCCTCTGTATTGATGTCTAAATTCGTTGCATTTCATTAACACAAATGATTCGACTATTAATTTGCTTTTCAGGAGCAACCACGAGAACCAGAGCAGCTCCGGAAGTTGTTCATTGGAGGCCTCAGTTTCGAGACAACAGACGACAGCCTGAGGGCCTATTTTGAACAATGGGGGGCGTTAACAGACTGTGTGGTGAGTCTCCTCGGGGCTGATTTCATGTGTAGTGTTTTGTGTAAATTTTGATTTGCTGCAGAAGGAATTTGAATGTGTCTTTGTGCATGTTGTCTTCAGGTTATGAGAGACCCGAACTCCAAGCGCTCTAGAGGCTTCGGGTTTGTCACGTACTCCTGTGTGGAGGAAGTCGACGCCGCCATGAAGGCACGTCCTCACAAAGTCGACGGCCGCCTCGTGGAGCCCAAACGCGCCGTGTCTAGAGAGGTGAGCACTCGCGTGCTGTGCTGTTAGTTTAAACAATTTTTAAAACGACGGGGTGACGTCATTGTTTCTAAACACTGGTGCGTTTCACACATTGTTTTGCAGGATTCCAACAAACCTTTTGCGCACACAACAGTGAAAAAGATCTTTGTCGGCGGCATTAAGGAAGACACAGAAGAGGGCCATCTACGGGAGTACTTCGAGGAGTTTGGGAAAATTGAAGCGATCGAGATCATGACGGATCATAAGACAGGCAACAAAAGAGGCTTTGCGTTCGTCACGTTTGATGATCATGATGCCGTTGATCGTATCGTTAGTAAGTGTCTCGCATAAAGGCTGGTTGTGTTGCAGGCTTGAGCAGCTGAGACTTTGTCTCAATGTCCTGGGTTTTCTTTTGTTTGTTTTTTAGTTCAAAAATACCACACAATAAATGGCCATAATTCAGAAGTCAGGAAGGCCCTTTCAAAACAGGAGATGCAAAATTCCTCGATGAACTCAAGAGGTTAGTGTCATACTTTGTCAGAGTTTAAATACACATGTGAGGTTTTTTTTAATTAAGGAAACACTTCTGTGGTTTGTATAGGGCGTGGAGGTGGAAACTATGGTGGTCGATACAGCAATAATGACTTTGGAGGAGGTAGAGATGGTTTCAGAGATGGCTTCAGAGGTATGTGGTTCTGTAGAGTGACTCCCAAAGCTTTTGATGTGTGTGTGTGTATGTATGTATGTATGTATGTGTATGTACGTGTATGTATGTGTGTGTGTAATTTATTTATTTTAAATGGGGTGCAGGGTTGTACTGTAGCACAAATGGGTGCGATTTGAATAATTTTGGGGTTATGGTGAGGAATTAAGAGGATG
>JBCNYG010000022.1:23526024-23539850 GCA_039654305.1 Porochilus rendahli | reverse complement strand
CCCCCAAAAAAAATTAAAACAGGGGGTGAAACCAAAAAAAAAAAAAAGTTTAAAAGAGGGGGTGAAACCCCCCCCCCCCCCCACGCACACACACACACACACGCTCACACCATGCGTTACACCACACGCACACATGCACACAGTAGCCTTTTCTGTCTGTCTTCCTGCCATTTGTCTACAAGCTCTTATGTATCACTGTTCATTTGAATTCAATGAGCTTCTCTCTGTCATCATTATGACTTTTGCGACTGTTATTTTTATTGTGTGTGTGTGTGTGTGTGCTGTCAGTGTGTAAGTGCATCAGGGGTGTGTGTGTGTGAGAGAGATAAAGGCGTGTGTGTGTATAGTAGAGTGTTCACCATGCGCTTCCTCTCTCTTTCTGCGTGCGTGGGGGATCAGAGTGTTGAAATCCTATCGGTATGTACAGGAGGAGCAGTGTCTGTGTTTACATGTGCGCTGTTCAGTACACACACACACTCATGTCCACTTGTGTTTCTCCATCTGCATGTGTCATATCAGGTCATCAAGTCATGGGATAAAATATTGCTATTACACCGTGTCCAGCAAATAATTCATAATATATTTATAATGATCAATGTACTTTTTATTCCGTGATTCACGTGTGATTTCAGTCCAAACAAGACCTTTTAGGTATCGGCAGACCAATACTGTTAGAACTCGTGCTGAAGGTGTCTTAGAAGATCTCTTTCAAACAGGTTCCAAGTTCACTTTGCTAACTTATCACTTAATGTGAATTTTTAATATTCAGAAAGCTGACCCTTTTTTTATTCATATAAAGTTCATCCAATAATATCCTAGTTGGAGAAAAAAAGCAGACACGAAAAAGAAGCATTTCCCCACTACTCACATTGTATCAGCCAGACATGATAACCTCGGAACAAAAATCCTCTCTGTGCTTGGCCCATTTAGTAATACCCTCAGTAGTTAAATCGGCAGTTTAAACACATGCTAAAGAAATTATTAGTAATAACCAAGGCATGTCTTATACCATGTATAGAAGCATGATTAATAATACAAGAATAATAATGTATTTGAAACTAAAGGTTTATATGGATGGGGTTCAGCCATATTTAAATGACCTTGGTAAGTATGCGGTGGTGCCATTTAAATCTGCATTAACATAAGCCCTATTAAAAATGTAATTACGTGGGGTTTTTTTTAGTTTGCTGAAAGAAATATTTAGCTTTGAAAAACACTTTTGAGGGAAAAAAATGTGCTCCATGTGAGTACAACAGCCATGTTTACAAGCATCGTATGCTCTCAGAGTTTTAAAATATTTATTAATTTTTTGTTATATAACTCCTGGATATTTATTTGTTTATTTATTTAGAGTGCTGTATTGGTCATCCATACAGCATAATGCTTGCATGTGTAATATGCTTAAGTGAACCAGATGCTTATTTTAACATAAAGCACAAAACGTTATTCTTTAGAAGTGACATCAGCATGCTGGGCAGGGTTGTCCAGCACAGGTAAACAGGCAGATCTATTCAGCGAGTAAAATAAGTGATAAAAAATGTGTTCAAGAAGTAGCTATGGATAGCAATTTGAAATAGGTGTAAATTACATATTTGAACCAGAGAGGCAGGAGTCTTGTGTAGACAGTGAGACATCACATTCTATTGACTCTGAGGATGAGAATGCTGATTGTAACAGTAGATCCAAAATTACTTATGCAGCTAATGTTTTACCATGTCGGCTTTCCTGTCATCATTAACAAAATTAATGTTTTCCGTGATTTCTGTGCTTGTTATTTGTGCAGCTCAGCACTGGCTGATAATGTGTTTTGCTGCTTGGGGTAAGTGACGTAGTCCAGCCAATCCAACGATTTCAAATCACTACCATGCAGGAACAGCCAATTAGAAAGGCAACATGTCTCTGAGCATGCCTTGTGTCGTAGCACTTGTGCACACTTAATAGGGCATGGACTGATGTTGCCAGAGGAACTATTGATGTTATATGTAATCATTTTAAATAGGTAGTCACACTAATTCACGACAGGTACATTTGAAATTAGACAGGTAGTTTGTACAAGAATTTAATAGGGCTAGGTAATTTGATTCTTTTAATATTTTTTTATTTTTTTCAATCTTTTTCAATTTTATATAACAAATCATGTAAGCATTCAAAAGAATTTACCAGATCAGTTATATAGTGCCTTGCCGCAAACCCAAATCTAAAGCTAAAATTTCTTTTATTGAGTACAAATAATTGGGCAAAGTGATAAATGCTGAAAGAATCATATAAGAAAATGTTTTTCCCGTATTAATTTTATTTCGTCTTTAAACAGCATGTTGCTTTATGCTCAGGTGAATAATTAAGATACTAATAACAGTCAGTTATCTCGGGTTTTATCTGATACCATTTATATAGCTGCAGCCTAAATGATAAGTAAGGTATTTTTATTGGGAATTTTCACGTACATGGTAATTTTTTTTTAGATTTTAATGACTATTAAATTTGAAAATATAAGTAACTTCACCCCAACAGCAACGTAATGATTTCAGTCATTTGTTTTTATTTTATTTGTGCTTAAAGTCTTCATTTGTGTAACTGTTTATATGTTTCTGAATTCATATAATGAATATTTTCATTTTGTGTTTCTGTTGGGTTGTGACTGCTTATGGGTATTTTCAGTTTCTTAGAGCAATCAGGCACAACAGGGTCAAAAATAAAGGTTTTTAATTTGCTAGTTGTGATTTTTTAGTGGTGATTTTCTTAAACGTTTAGGGTTATAAAAGCTTTCAAAATTTTGGCTGTAATATTATTTTATTGGAAGTTACGGCCTTTGAAAGTATGCATGTCCAAAACAATGAAATTTCTTTTAAAATTATCATCGTCAGCATTAGTAAGATTCTGAAAGTTCTGGTTTCAAAACAAGTAAGATTTTGTAATTACATTTTAATCACATTATTAATTAGTTTACTGGAGGACTGATTACAATTTAGAAAAAAATATGTTCAGAAAACATTTCATTATTAAAGGATTTTGAAGTGGACACCTCTGGATGACCACAATCACATGCTTGTGCAATCAACATTTCAGTATCTGGTTCAGATATGTCTTCTCTAAAGTTACATACCTAAATGTGCTTTACTAAAAGTGCATCTGATAAAAAAAAAAAAAAAGATAAATTTCTTATCACAAGACATAGAAAAGTCAAAGTGGAAAAAGTTGGACAGACACTTCCTCACATGTATTTAGATCTGCCCTGTGCAAAACAAATCGTTCGATATTGCCACCAATGCAGGATTTAGTTAAATGACATGCTTATCTAATTTTGAATGGCAAAATTTTCATGACGAACATCCTCCTTTGAAAATTATTTCGGTTGGATTCCTGAGAATTTTTCAAGTGGGAAGCTCAAATTTGTCAAAAATGTAACTTCTGTGTATTTTTTCAAGACAAGCTGATACTTTTTGTTCATTTTTTTTGGAAGGTACTCCATACTACTGTGTATTTATTTGTATATGAAAAGTTTACATATGTACAGATTTTGGAACAATGACCTTTATTTTATGTATCCCCAGTGCTCCAGAAGACTGAAAAGGCTGTCATAAAATTCATAGAAGTGAAAATATGCATACATTTGAATAATCTAACAAAAGGTTTTCCTTCCTGTGACATGTCCTATATTTAATTTATTAACCATTTAAAATATTACTTTAGTGTTGTATTAAATGTTTAAAACATTGCAGCAGTTAAATATATATATTAAAATGTTCATATCTCAGGAACTCTTTTTGCTAGGAAGATGAATGAAATGAAACTCCATCCTTTCCCAAAGTATCCAGCAAAAACATGGTCTCAAGAGTACTGTATAATTTCACTGCCTATCGTCTTTTTTCAAATGTGCTTTCCCCCCCCCAAAAAAATCTGGGATTTTGGGTCATATTCACCGCGAGAGGATCTCTTACATGATATAATAGTACTGTAAAAATGCAAATACAAATTTCACATGCTAATTGTACCATTCCCATTGAAACTGCACAGTACTGTTTACATTTAATGTGTGTGCATAGCAACACACACAAAAATACCGCATGTGTGATGAGTGTATAAAGAACATTAACCTAACATTTAGTCTCACCACCATCAGTATACAAACTGTTAATCATCACATTCTCTGAACATGGAGAGTCACTAGATTAGTAAACTAATCTGTCTCCAGTCACTTAGCACACAAAATTGCTAATTTACCCTCAAGTGTTTTACTCATGTCTGAAAGCAGGTGTTTAGGGAACGTTCTCCTCACGTTTGTCTGTCGTCCTCATGCAACGTAGCTGTAAATCACAAATTTCCACAGGACATAAAAGTAAAACATGCTCAGCACTATAAAGTTACAAATACTGCATCTTTTGCACTTTTATCCCATTCATTACAGTGGTGTCATCATACACATACTAGGCATGTGCTTATCATTGGTTATAGTCCTAAACTCACACACACTGCAGACCTGCCAACCTTTACACGTTTTGATTAGAAATTTTTATATTTTAATCTGTTCCACCAATAAAACCAGCAGATGAGCTGATTAGTTTATGAATCCTGGACACCTGCCCCCCAGTTTTTAAGGATCCTTCATCCAGTCGATGTGTCTACCTATTTTGTTTGTAGAATACCCCTCACCTGTGTGTATCCCTGATGAACAGAAATAAGATCATATAACAATGAATCTTTCATCTGATCAGTACTCCCTGGCACACAACTAACAGGGTTTTCATCTAGTTTTCTTTGTCAAATATGCTTTCTTTGTGCAGGGTCGCACAGTGAACTAAGAACTAAGCATTTAAGCCTCATAGTCAGAAGGTCCTGTGTTCAATTCCTGGGCGTTTCTGTGTGGAGTTTGCATTTTCTTCATGTGCTTGCTGGGTTTCTGCTGGTACTCCGATTTGGTCCCACAGTCCAAAGACATGCATATTGGGCATACTGGCTGTTCCAAATTGGTCCTAGATGCAAGTGACCATGTAAATGGTTCCGTGTTTGTTGCCCTGTGATAGTCTTGCAAGCTGTTCAGGGTGCATTCTGCCTTCGCCCAGTGTCGACTGAGCTGGGCAACAGCCTCGCCGCAACCCTAGTAAGGTTAATCAGCTTGGCAAATGAGGGAGTGATGATGGTCATGGTGTTAAGTCGTGAAATAATGGGTTGTTAATGAATACTTAATTTTTCCTGAGAGAACATAATACCAGTGAGGAATGTTGTTTGGAGGCGTCTACACACCCCCAACAATAAGGGTAAAATGGCAAAGGGGTGGAATGCAGCTCGGCTGAGAGCAGGGCCAGAGTAGCTGAGGGGCGGGGGTCAGGGCTGTGGGTGGGACATGGCTGAGGGTTAGGTAAAGCATGTAGCTAAGGCAGAGTTGGAGGATGGCTGTGAGTTGGTCATGACCACTTCACAGAGGGTGATTGAGAGCAACAGTCTGACTGAGCGCATGGTGAACATGACCATGTGATTGAGTGTGGCTGGAGAGTGAGAGGGGGATGACTGACAGCTGATAGCATGGCATAGTGTTTCTCATATAGGGGTAGGACTGGAGGTGGCACAATGCAGGGGAAGGGGGGGGTTACTGAGAGGGGGCAGAGCATGGCAGACTAAAGTTGTGGTTTTGAACTATGAATTAGGCTTTGTCCAGTAATTATGAAACACTAAGTTTGTATTAAAACCTAAAGTAACTCATATGAGAACTGTGGACCTTTTCATGGTTGAGTGAAAACTAAGTCGGATCTTTAACCCAAATGGTTCATCTGTAGTTCATCTTAATTTTAAAGACAAATGGCAGTTTCTTTCCATTTTTTTTAACTGTCCCTTTTGGGTTGGCAGGTCTGACTGCGTAACCATGGATACAGCTTTCATATCGACACACTGTTCAATAAACAATGTCCTGATTTTATACAGACTGAAGATGAGCACATGCCCATATCCATCCACGCTGTTCGTGATTAATCACTCACACCTCCAAGGCTTATCCCCGACTCCGCCTCTGCGCTTCCCCGTCTTCTCGTTCTCTCGTTCCATCCCCTCCCCTCACACGCTTCTGTTATTGAATGTGCTCTACTCCCGCTGTGCATGTGTGCGTGAGTGGGTGTGTCTCGATGAGAAGATGAGCTGCTTATAGACACTTTTCCATGTGTGTTTATTTCAGTGAGGAGGAGAACACATCTACCTCGAAAGACACGTCTGCCAAGTATGTAGTGAGTGACACTGAGGGTGAGAGGAATGACATCGGAGATAACTGCCCCAAATCAGGGTAAGGCTTGTTATTTGGGCTCAGGATATTACTCAGGATTAAGGGTTTTTAATCCGGTTTCTTACTCCTGTTTAATGCTAAGGTTGTTATTTGGGGTGTACCAGGTTGTAACTCTCTCTCTCTCGTATCTTAGTGTGAAACATGTAGAAGAGAAAACAAAAGCTACATGTGAGGTTCTCAATGGTCCTCTGGACAACACAGCGGCCATGGAGGAAGCCAAGTGAGTACACCATAACACTACTTTTATTATTTTATTATTATTATTATTATTATTATTATGTGCCTGTGCTTAAGAGCAGACACACTTGGGGCAGCTGTAGCCTAATGGTTAGAGAAGCGGAATTGGAAATGAAAGTTCACTGGTTTGATATCCAAACCAGCAGGAAAAATGTGTGGCAGTGGGGGAATGAGCTACACTTTCTCTTCTTCCACCTTCATGGCAGAAGTGCCCTGAGCAAGTCACCTAACCCTGCTCTCCAGGCACCTCAACGTATGGCAGCCCACTGCTTCGAGTGTGTGCTCACTGTTTACGTGTGTACTCACTTTGGATTGGTTAAATGCAGAGAAAATTATTTCCCTTCTGGGATTAATACAGCATAGCAAAATAAAAATAAAAACATTTACTATTCACCAAGAAAAAGTGATTCTATTTATTTTTTCTTTTTATTATTCTTCTTTCGTAGCACTTAATATGGCCCAAATGCCAAAGTGCACGCACAAAGTGTATATATCAAAATGTGTCTCGGCACCGCAAAGTGTGCCGAGACTTTTATTGCCATTTTGTGTTACCATGGCAACACAATTAGCCAAAAAGCACAGCAAAAAAGTCCCATTGAAATGAATGCAGAGAGTTCAACAATCAATCATGAAACTCACCTCACTTTGACGCCAAGAAGCCATACTATCACAGAACATGGTTGAACTTTTAAAACGTAGACACCGAAGTCATCGTTTCGATGGTCAAAACAGCTTTTTGCTATCGTTTGTTTTCTCTTAACCAAGTTTGTTCAAGTTTAACAAGGTTTGTGCAGTTCTAGTGTGTGTTGATAATGGGTGTGTATTGCGTGGAATGTTCTGGGCATCAGCAGAGTTGATTTTTTTTTTTTTTTTTTTTTCTTTTTTTAAACTTTTTTTTTACTCTCAGAATTTTCACTCTACACCAATAAATTTTAAATTCCAAATGGATGAAACTGTGTGCTGGTTATAATCATTTAACTTTCAAATCAAGAGCACTTGTAGAAGTCAAGTGGTGAGCCTCTGACTGACCGCTGTACTGTGAATTTCTCCATTGCCGTCAATAAAAAATAAAGCTTTTTAAAGTCATTATGAGGGCCATTTTTATATTGTGATTTTTTAAAAGACTTTTTACAGTGCAGTGAAATAATTCATATCAGTGCATTCACCAAACTCTTGGCTCTCAAGCTCTGTCAACCTTATTGCCATAGATGCGATACACTGTTTCCAAATCAGAGTTTCAAAAGCAAGATATGTGAAATATTAACTTTTCAGTTTAAAAAGGTGGTGTATTTGTAGGTAGCTGCTGGCTTAAACACTATGGCAATGACCAGTTGTGTCATATGCACCTCATACACACACCTGCAGCTTGTTTAAACACAAAAACGAGTCACGCACACACATTGCCTATTTGTTTGGCTCCAGACAGGCAGACATAATGTTAAATAGAATACCTTTTGAGGTATTTGTACTCCTCCCCTTATTTGGGATTGTTTTCATGACCTGATCCTCATTCCAAATTAATTGAATAGCCCTTGTATAGAACTTGGCTTAAACCCCACGATAATGGTTACAGTCACCACCTGTTTTGCCACAGCTACTTAGAAACCTGTGTAAAATGTGAGGAATTTTTCTGTGTTCTACATTTAAGCATGCCATATTTTTCCAGCAGCAGTTGTAGCTACATCTTAAAATGTCATCAGGAATTTTTCTAGGTATTATTATTATTATTATTAATAGTTGTAGTAGTTATTTTAGCCTTTTTATGGAAAGAACAAAGCAGAATAAACACTTTGTGGAAAAATTGGAATGATCTATTTTATAGAAAATTGCAGATTCATTGATCGAGCAGCTTCCCGCCTTTCTATTGTGATTATTGGGCATTACTGCAAGGACATGAACCTGCACTCAGATTAAATATAAACAGATAACAGTGCTGTGTGAAGTCATTCTGTAATGAATGTTACAGGCAGTGAGTTGTTTCAGTTTAAAGGATTAAAACACTGCAGTGCTGCTTGAGGAAAATTGAGCTTATTTAAATTGTATAGTTAATAAAGTGTGTGTGTGTGTTTCAGGACAGCGCACTGTGTATCAGAGGTGGCAGCAGTGAACGGCCCAGTGTGAGTGGGCGTGGAAGCTCATGTGACCAGGACCAGCAATATTGTGGTTAAACGGAACCTGTACAGAACCTCGACTTGTATGAAGAGGAGATTAAACACCACAATGATTTTTTTTTTCTTTCGCATTCGTTTCTACACTTCTTGTTCTTCTCTGAGGCGATCTGTCTGATATCTCGCCGCTTGAACGTTAACAGTACTGTTGCTATAGTTACCAAGGGTTGTATGAATAAAAATATTTTATAAAAGAGAAATGTTATTACAGAAACAAAAAACTAATTGGATCTTGTAGTGTGACCAAAAAAACATAAGCTGATTATTATCATTATTATTTGCTTTTTTATGATGAGGATTTGTTTCCATCTGATAATTAATTTCGAAGTTAAAAAAAAAGAAACAGCAGTGATAACGCAGACATGTAAATCTCATTTTATTCATGATGATGATTTCAGGGTGCATTTTAAATCCGGGAGCAGTTTTGTTTTGTCACAGGTGTTATGTAAATGTATCTAGCGACATTTGAGAAGAAAAGAAACTTTTGCTATAGTTTTTAACTTATTGAGGCCGAGCTGTAAATCTTTTTCCCTCTAAAGTGTAAAACCCTGAAGCTCAGGTGGAGTCCAGTTGCATGTAGCGAACGAGTACACACACACACATGTACCCTCTCTCACTGATGGCCTGTGGGGGGGAAACGAAAAGAAACCTCCATGTTTTTTCTCAGAGTGGAACTTTTTTTGTACGTGTCAAGCAGAACATGGCGCCTGAGCGAGATTCCTCAATCGTGCATCACCAGGCTCGCTTTTTCCCATACCCCCCCCCCTTTTTTTTTAATAAAATGCCATCTGTACCAGCAAGATGAAGAATTCTTTCCTTAAATCATACATTAAAAAAACTTGTACATATTTTTAAAAATATTAAACACGTTTTGACAGATGTGTACAGCTAAAATTAATTTTGTATTTAATCTGTTCTCCTATATCCTTATCTTGCATAATAATTTATAGAGAGCTTCAAATGTGCTGCACAATTAATGAATTAATGATAAAGTGATAGTTGAAGTTAATGAGACGTTGGAGCACACAAGTACAGAATATTTTTGATGTGCCTTTAATAATTAATAAAGATCAGTTTCTATACACTGAATTGGAACAGTAATAAATTGCTAATATATTTAGTGACCTAAGTGCAAACTTGAAACCCCTCTTGTTTTTATCCTAATTCTTATTAGTAGTAGTAATAGTATGTTTTAAGGGGTCAGAGTGCCAGCCTGGAACCACTGCTGTTTTTACTTGTTTTTTTATTTTTATTATTATTCTGCCACCATTTCTTTTGGCCATAAAACCAAAACTGTAGCTAAAAGTGATTGATTTTGGTAACGTTGTAGAGGGTCATGTTCTGAACATTGTTGTACAATTTTGCATCCACAGATCATATGACCTGGTCGTTGTTGATTTGAATTTTCAAAAGCTCCACCATTTCTCCACATTTCTTCTTTTGAGTCTGCCATAGTGGATTTTTTGCTAACGGGGTAGATTGTAGTCATGTGACGTTTTTACCCTATACATGCAAATATTCCACCATAGTCACTAAAAACAGATGTTCCATACTGATATATGCTCCGGGGCGAAAGTATGCATTTTTTTGAGATTTTTTTTGTACTTGTATACCTCTGAACTTCCACAACTGCATGCTGTATTGTACCTATAGATGTCTGTAACTTCTGCCTCTATTTTGGAGCTTGTTATCAGGTTTGTGATGGGCTGCATCAGTTGTGGAAGATTACCAAAAAATGGGTCATTTTTAAATAATTTTTTTAAGTTTAAGCTGCTAACAGCTTTAATTAATGCTTTTAAGTAAGGGTACGAGGACTATATTGGAATTGCTTGGATTTTAATTGTTATTTTCAGAAATATTAAAACAAGACAACGATTTGAAGAGCATCTAAAACTGTAGTACACACACACCTTCAACTACCCTTTTATTGTTAATTTACTGTTTCTTTTACTTCAATTTCCTTTTGCTTACTGGATCATCCTGTCCCACTAATTCATCACTTTGTGTGTGTGCGCTATTTACTCTCTCTCTCTCTCTGACACACACACCAGTGTCAACATCAGTGCTCTTCTGAAGCAGATGATCTCCAGATAACCAGAACAAGACCAGCTTTCTTCATTCACAGCATTTAATCACATAATATGACAACATTGTATCTTCTTCAACCGTCATAAACCGAACAATATAAAGTACACAAGTTGGTTCAGCTCTCTCTTACACACACACACATCACTGTTACACCAATTTTTAATTTAGCTTCCTCTGCAATATTCAGTACAGAGGGCAAAATTATTCTTTACAGATCAGACATGAAAAACAATCTCACACACACATACAGAAGCTTCACACTGGTTTCAGGTCCACGCTTATTAAAAAAAAAATAATCAGCAGAAATGACAAGTATAAAACTCAGCCAAAAGCAGCAGAATTAGTTATTACTGACACACATTATAACCGAAGTTCTTTATTTAAACTGAAGTGGAACACAGCACTAATGTGTAGGTGTGTTATGACTCTGTGGAGACTTTTGTCTGGTCCTCATGAAGAGAAACTTGCTTTTAGAAAAAACACAGAACATTTAAGTGCAACTTAGCATTAATTAGCAACATTAATAATTATGTCGAAGTCCTCACAAAGATAATACAAATGTGTGTTTTGTTCTTCACCAGCTGAGTAGATGTTCAGAAACCCACTCTTTGTCCACGGCCTTTTAAGGAACTGACAGGAGTGAACATCTTGAACATGGTCAGTCACTCTGGGCATGCTCAATCTGAGTTCTCCTCTCCCTCCTCATCTTCATCGTTCCTTTGGCGCTCAGTAAATGGTTGCTGTGTGAGACAATGCAGCTCGTGTGGCTCCAAGTTGGTCATTTTTCCATCAGGGCCAAGTTTCATGGGCTGAATCACATGATCCCTGAAGTTAAAATCAAAATCAAGTAAGAACCAGGACCACATATGGACTTCACCAAAAAGTGAAGCCACCTCAAGTCTAGCGCCCTGCTGGCTGGCTGTAGTATAATGTGTAACCCCACCCATCCTAACTACACTCTCAAAACAGGTTCTTCAGGGGTTCCTCACAGAGTCTACTTTGAACTCTAATGGAGAAGCACTCAGGGGTTAAAAGTGAAATATTTCTCTTAACTGCAGTGAAACTAATAGGACAAACATGGTATAATGAGAGTAAAGATGATGTGTGAAATTTCTGGGACATTACAGTGAGCAAATAAGGTTATTAATCATTTATTTATTTTCTGATTAGGATCTTAATTAAGGTCATGGGGGAAGCTGGAGCCCATCTCAGCCAACTGTAAGCAAGGGCAGGGTACACTGCAGGATAACAATAATAATATTTTAGTAAATACTCACTTATTTAAAATAAAAATATTGAAGAAACTTGATATTTATATATAACTTTTCTGAATTTTCACCAAACAATTATAGATAAGTTAAGATAAATAACCAAAATCCAGTGGCCATGGCTGCTAAACATCATATCTAGCGTAAAACGTAGCAGTAAAATCATTAATGTTATGGAATTAATTCCATGATGCTGTGAAATTTAAAGTATGTGAAAGTCATAAAAATCATATTTAACCTTAAATGATACGAGACAGAGAGGTTACCTGGAGAGTTTGTCAAACATGCTGACGAGCTTCATGGCCTCATACTCCTTCTGCTCCTCCGTCATTCCCTCCATCGGGTTCGGCTGCTCTTCCTCAACTCGACCCGTCACAGGATTAATGCTAACACAAAAACATACTCTCAAACACTCTTCATGACACACACACACTGCTCTAGTGATGTGACTCTAAGACTGGCTCACACTCACTGTGGCTTTGCCTCCCTGTACTCCTCTGTGTCACTGTCCTCATCCTCAGAGTAATGTCCCGGCTCCCAGCCGCCCCGCATCAGACCTCGAGCCGCCAGCAGACCTGCAGCATTCCCGTAACCGGTGTACTTAATGAAGCGAGAAACTGTAATACACACACACACCCACAGGATCAAGCCTTTCATATTTTATATATTTTTTTAAATAAATAAACAAAGTAAATAAAACAGTCTCACCACTCTCTTTACATAACACGAAGAGGAACTCTGCAGCGCAGGTTTTCACATCTGTGTCAATGTGAGTCATCAGACGCACCAGTTTATTTCTCAGAGCATTCCCCACCTCTGGCTTATTCTTCACATCACGCAGTGGAGGAAGTACCTGAATACACATGGACACATGCACAGGGTTAAGGTGCATCCACACAGGAAGCAACGAGTGACAAGCGACCACACAAAGTCAACGAATGGTAGTGAAATGGCAATGTGAATTGGGAGAGCATGGAGTTCAGCTAAGTTGAACTTTCAGGTGACTCTATTCAAGTGATAACTAATCAAAGCTTAAAGATATGTCATCCTTCAGGTCCTTGCTTTTAAGTTACGATGTCATAGTCAAGGGACAGCTGGATTACTGATCCCAAGGTTGGGAGTTCAAGCCCCACTATCAACGGGTTGTCTCTGCTGTCCCCCCAGTGCAGCTAACTGGGTTATCAAAGACCAGCCATGTCTATCAATGTCTGTGGTTAGAGGCATGTAAAAGAACCATTGCTGATTTACGTCAAGATTAGGCTGCATAGCCGTAATACTTTCTGTCCTGCCATGGCCTTGCGGGCTGTCCATGGATGGGTGCAAGCCTCCCCACAACCCTAATTAGGATTAAGCAGTTCAGAAAATGAATGAATGAATGAATGAATGTCTTAGTCAGTCATGCAGGAGTCCTTGCTTGCACTCAGCACCAATAAACCCTCTTCTTTAATCATTACATTGTTATGAGCATACCTATCAACCGCTCCTTCTCCTTCCCTCTATTTTTGTTGAGGTGTACATGCTACTTCTGAGTTACCTGACCCTACTGCACTCTTAATCCAGTGAGTCGTCCTGATATGCTACTACTGGTTATAGTTCTCATAGAAGCCACATAGAGGGACATATACACTCAGAAACTGTGAAGATGACTTTTCAGTGCTGGTGATATAAACTCTTGTACTAAAATAATTCACTCTCTCTCTGTGTGTGTGTGTGTGTGTGTGTGTGTGTGTGTGAGAGGGGAAAGCAGGAGGACAGGGCGTTTCTCTCCACATGCTCTCTGTTTTTTGTCTCAGACGA
>JBCNYG010000022.1:23489246-23505738 GCA_039654305.1 Porochilus rendahli | reverse complement strand
GTGTGTGTGTGTGTGTGTGTGTATATATATATATATATATATATACACACACACACACACACACACACACTGTTTCCGTGATATAAAATTATTTACACCATGATAAAAGGATTTTGCGTACCGCCCACACATAGTTCTGTTGTTGTTATTCGTAGTATATTATTGTTAGTATATGATTGTTCTTGTTTCAGATCAAGGGCATGAAGGAGCGTCTAGACTTCTGGTGTGGCGATGTGAAGAGCATGGCTGTGCTGGTGGAGCATCAAGCGCAGGACATTCTCACATAAACTGTAACACACACACTTTACTACCTGTAATGCATGTTAGGGTGAGCTGCTGTGTCTAATTAAAGATGTATTCATTTATTGGTGGTGTTTGTGTTTATGCACTTGAACCTCTTCTGTTTTGCTTCTCTTCGTGCTGTGATGGTGAACTCATCATGAACTCATGGTTTCCTGCTGGGTGAAACAGAAACATGCAGCTCGGCCCAGCAGGAAGCAGGAAATTCACATCATGTATATTTGGAGGAAGTTAAACATTAGCGAGTGTGTGTGTGTGTGTGGATGTTTGAGAGCTGGTTTTTCATGATCAACTGCAAATTCAACTGAGACCCTGTTACCTGTGCAGTAACTGTTGATTTTTAACCAGAACACTCAGGTTATGCACTTGTCTCAGTGTTGTGTAATCAGCTCAGCTCAGCTTCAGTCTTACAACAACATTGTAAACCTGAACAGAACAGTACATTGATGTTTAAATTTGAAATCATATCAGAAACATGTCTGTATAATTCATTATTACTCTAAAAGGCCTGATGTTTAGTGTTCATGGGGCAGGGCTTCCGTGCAGGTGTTTTTTCAGTTCATTGCTTAGTTTCTACTTGCTTATAAAAACATTTAAGGCATCAAAATAAATGTAAATAGTACATTGAATCAACAATTCCTCTTCCACTCCATCAATAACACCAACCAAGTTATTTACAAAAAATCTAAATGAATAAGTACAGTTACACTGTTGCCTAGTTGGTAGGTTTATTTATTAGAAACATGACAGGTATTTGTGAGGAGGAATGCATAGGAACGGCGTGTTCAGGTTCTCATGGCCGCTTCTTGTAGTTCTCCAGATTGGCGAGGACCCATCCTGAGGGGACGAGGATGGTCACAAACATGGTCGCCATGCCAATTATCTGCTCCTGAAGAAGGCAAGAATTAACCACATGTACTTGATAGAGTGAATGATTATCATAGTCAAAGATAAGAGCACTGTGGATTCTGTTCAGATTATAGAAAGCAGAATAACTCAGTCAAACTGGTGTATTTCAAATATCACAGTTAAACTAAAACAAAAATATCACAAAATTATATATATGTGTGTGTGTGTGTGTATACATTTTTTGAGTTATCACAAATTATTCCTAAATTATTCTTAGTTATATGAATAAAGCTTGGTGACAAATGTCAGCTAATTCATACAAATCCATACAGGCAATCTCGAATAAAAAGTTAAAGAAAAAAAAAGATTCTGCCCCAAAAGTAATTACAAGTTTTAGCCTAAAGCCACCCGCTTGTTCCTGGGTCGGGTCACGGCAGCAGCTTAAGCAGTGAGGTCCAGACGTCTCTCTCCCCAGCCCCTTCTGGGGGGACGCCAAGGCGTTCCCAGTCCAGCCGAGGGACGTAGTCCCCTCTGGGTCAGCTCCGAGGTCTCTTCCCAGTTGGACATGCCCGAAACACCAGAGGAGAGGCATTTGGGAGGCATTCTAACCAGATGCCTGTGCCACCTCAACTGGCTCCTCTCAACGCGGAGGAGCAGCGGTTCAACTCCAAGCTCCTCCCAGATGACAGAACTTCTCGCCCTATCTCTAAGGGAAGAGCCCTGCCACCCTGCGAAGGAAGCTATTTTCAGCTGCTTGTATTTGCAATCTTGTTCTTTCGGTCACTACCCAAAGCTCGTGACCATAGGTGATCATAAATCGACTGGTAAATTGAGATCTTTGCCTTCCAGCTCAGTTTCTTCTTCACCACGACGAACCGGTACAAGCTCCTCTTAACAGCAGAGGCTGCACCGATCTGCCTGTCAATCTCTCGCGCCATCCTTTCCTCATTCGTGAACAAGACCCCAAGATACTTAAACTCCTCCACTTGGGGCAAGACCTCATTCCAGACCCAGAGGGTGCATTCCATTCTTTTCCGGTTGAGAACCATGGCCTCGGACTTGAAGGTGTTGATTCTCATCCCGGTCACTTCACGCTCAGCTGCAAATTGCTCCAGTGAGAGCTGAAGGTTCTGGCTTAATGAAACCAAAAGGACACGGTCATCTTCAAAAGCAGAGACAAGATCCTATGGCCACCAAACCAGAACCCCTCCACACCTCAGCTGCGCCCTAAAATTGGATCTCATCCACCCACGGAGCCTGGCCACCGAGGAGCTTTATGACTACCTCAGTGACATTAGTCCCAGTGATGGGCTGATCCCCCTCTGAACCCCCAGGCTCTTCCACAGAGGGCGTGTTGGTGGGATTGAGGAGGTCCTCCTGAGGTGCCGGATGGTGCTCCAGAACCTTTTCGAGGCCAACTGACTTTTTCCAGGCCCTCACTGAACTCCTCCCACACCCAAGATTTTGCATCAGCAACAGCCCAGGCTACAGCGCGTTTGACCTATCTATACCTGTCCGCTGCCTCGGAAGTCCCACAGGCCAAAAGGACCTGATGGGTCTTCTTCAGCTTCAGCTTGCCCCCCTTACCGCAGGTGTCCACCAGGTGACCTTCTGGCCACAGTTCTGGGCTGCCGCCTCAATAATGGGGACATGGAATATGGCCCATTTGGCTTCTGCCCATGGAGCTCGGCCGGGCCCAGCTTGGAAAAGGAGACATGGGTCCGCCCTCCCATGGACCCACCACCTGTCGGAGGGGCAATAGGGGTCTGGTGCAATGTGAGCCGGGTGGCAGCCAAAGACGTGGGTTCTGCCGTACCAATCCTCGGCTACTGACTCTGACTTTTGGGACATGGAATGTCACCTCTCTGGCGGGGAATGAGCCTGAGTTGGTGCGTGAGGTTGAGTGATAACGACTAGACATAGTTGGGCTCACCTCAACACATAGCTTAGGCTCTGGAACCACCCTTCTCGAGAGGGGCTGGACCTTGTTTCATTCTGGAGTTGCTCATGGGGAGAGGCAGCAAGGCGGTGTGGCCATCCTTGTTGCCCCCTGTCTCAGTGCCCACATATTGGGGTTCCCTCCGGTGGACGAAAGGGTAGCTTCCCTCCACTTAAGGGTAGGGAGGTGGGTCCTAACTGTTGTTTGTGCTTATGTTCAATTTATAAAAATTCCCGATGTACAATATTAATGAATTTAACTTATTAATGGATTTAATAAGTTAAAGACAGCTGTATGTTGTAATATCTATGACAAGATATAGTTGTGGAAATTATTACAGGACCATGTGTTTAACATCTACCATCTACAGATCTTTATTTAATTATCATAAGAATATCCTTTCTATTTCAAGCTCTTGATCATGTGATATTTTCCAGACACACTTGTTATGTAGTTCATTGAAGACTCGATGTCTTTTGTTTGCCTACAAGGTCAAACATTTGGCCCATTTTTAAAAATGTACACACTCCAGCAGTGTAATGTTCATAAACAGAGAAAAACAAAGACACTAAATTGATGAATATAATAATTTAGTTCAGTGTAAATTATATATAACACACATTCAAACATAGCATGTGTGTCATGTCTATTTAAAAAGTGTGCCATCTGATAGCAGTAGTACGTGAGATCTGTCTCACCTCCAATGGCGTGCTTCTTAATCTCATTACATTCTTACATTAACACTAAACTAATTATAGATATATTTTGAGCAGTAACATGGTAGTTTAATTACTAACAGATTATTTTATTGCTACTGAGTGTGTATTTAAGATGTGTTGATTTTCAAGACTCACCCCTGTGCTTAGGATGTGCTTCGCTGGTTTAGCTGATATGTTGGCTCTTGGTATTATGAGCTGCCTCAAAGTAGCTCTGAATAAACCTGAGGAGTGTCTCAAAGCCAGCATGATTCCCTCTGATTATCTAAGCGGTGGACAAAGCCTGGCTGCTTCTGCTCTTTCTGCTGTGTTCAGCTTAACACTGTTGGACTCTGATCCTGATACTCTGCTGTTCACCTGCCAAGTGCTATTTATTACTGCAGCATGTAGATCCGCCCTGAATGCCATGGCTTCACGTCCTACTGACGTCCTGCACTGATAGGAGTGTAGTGTTTAAACAACTCATGAAGTGTATTTTTTATTTTTATTATATTTTGTTTTGTTAAAGGGGCTCAGAAAAGACTAAACTTTCAGTTTATAAAGTTAAAGAAATGAACTGTAACTGCAGTATAACTTTAACAACACATCCCCTTTCCCATTATTCAAATTCACTACGCACACCATGTTTCCTTTTATGGGAAAAAAGGGTGGGGCCAAGTAGCTGTGTTCTGATGAAGGTGAAGTTGTAGGTGAAGGGGTCTTCAAAATGCTTGTAAATCTATACAAACTTTAATTATGCTCATACTGTTGCTGTTCGGTCAGTACCACAGTCTTTAATTAAGTACTGTACCCATTAATCCAATGCTGTAGCTCTTATTTCAGAAGTTACTATTATTTCAACACTGTAATCTTTAATTCAGTGCAGTTGTACAATCAGTACTGTAACCAATTTAGTTCTGTAGCTGGTAACTCAGTACTGGTGCTGTTATTTCAGTACTGTAGAACTGTTTATTTCATTTCAGTTGATGATTCAGTCCTGTTACCATTAATCCAGTACTGTAGCTGCTAATTCAGTAGTTACTATTATTTCAGTACCATGACCATTACTTTAGTTTTGTAGACATTTATTCAGCAGTGTATCAACTAATGCAGTCTTGTAGTTTTTTTTCAGTACAGTTCATTTATGCAGCACAGTAACCATTAGTTTGGTACTATAGCTTGTAAGTCAGCACTGTCGCTGTTTATTTAGTTCTGTAGTCTTTAATGTAGTACTGTGTCCATTACATTACTATTATTATAGCCATTAATTCAATACTGGAGCTGTTCATTCATAACTGTGCAATTTCAGTACCTTAGCTGTTAATTTAAAAGGTTTAGTCAGTACTACAACAATTTGTTATATTGCAATGTTCTATAACAACACTGTTAGTTCAATACCATGAGGTAATTTAATACTGTAATGGAAAAATAAATTCAGCTGAGTAATATAACCCTGTATTAGTTAATTTATAACTGCCTAGACTGATTCAACATTATGAGTTAATAAACTTTTGTGAGGTAAACACTTATTATAAAATTACTTAAGACTAATTATTCACTATAAACTTTATTTAAGCCTGTAAATGTTAATTCATCCTTTTTTACTACTAATAATAATAACCAGTGATGACTTTTTCATACCATTACACATCAGGACTGCAGTCAGGGTATAAAGCAACACCATGCTGCACATTCACACAGCCAGTCCTCAGTGTGATCTGTTTATCATCTGAACACACACCCTAAATCAGACATTCAGCAAAGCTGTCACACACTTGACACACAGCAGGTGGCTCGCTTGCATTGTGAAATCTGACTCTGCTCATCTCACACACGCGTCAGGCCTGTGGTTCTTAAAAAAAAAGGCAGTGTGTGTGTGTGTGTTCATCCTGTTAGAGATATTGTGATTCATTGAAAAATTACATTTAAAATATAGTAATTTTTTGAGAAAATGCTTGTATACACCTTAAGAATAAAAACATGGGACTCTGTTATGTGTACTACTGTCTGTCCCTCACTCTGATATATTTAGAGTTTATCTGGAAATTATGCAAATCAGATGTTTTCAAGCACATGTACACACGTAAATGCTTTTTAGAAGTAACAAACATGAGTCACAGTTTATCTAAAAGGCGTGTCTCATTTGCATTTGATTCAAAGAGCATCGGCATTGTCATACAGTTTGATGCAACAGTTATGCTGAAATTTATGTTTTACGTTGGTCAATACACGGGCGGCACGGTGGCATAGTGATTAGCACTTCTGCCTTACAGCAAGAAGGTCCTTGGTTTGATTCCTGCGCTTAGGTGTTTTTGTGTGCGTGCTCTCCCTGTGCTTGGGGAGTTTCTTCTGGGTATTCTGGTTTCCTCCCACAGTGCAAAGACATGCACATTAGGATAACTGGCTGTTCCAATTTGACCCTAGGTGTGAGTGTGAATGATTATGTTTTGCCCTTCAATGGTCTGGTGAGCTATTCATCAAGAACCCCGCCTTTGCCCAGTGTGGCCCGAGATCTAGCTTCCCCGCAACCCTAATCGGATTAAGCAGCTCAGCAAATGAGTGAGTGGTCAATACATTAAACACACAATGGAATATCAGTCAAGGACAAAATTACGTTTATTAAAGTATGTTATTAAAGGAATTAATATTTTAAGGTATAATTTAAGGATAAAATGAATGTAGTTTGCTTCTCTGTACAGATTGCACATGTGAATAATAGTTATGCAATTAAATATAATAATATTGAAATAAAATCACTGTGAATCTCCTACATCCTACACACATTTCCGTTTCAGCACCTCGATGATCTCCCAAATTTGTTTATGCTCAAATTCCACAAAAAAAAAAGCTGGCAACCTTTGAGACATGAACTTTCACACAGGTGAGTGTAATAATCATGATGTAGGCCACTGTGTGGCCTAATGGTTAAAGAAGCGGGTTTGGAACCAAGAGATCGCTGGTTCGATTCCTGAACCAGCAGGAAAAATGTGTGAGGAGACAAGGGGAGTGAGGTGCACCTTCCCTTCCAGCACCTTCACAGCACAAGTGCCCTTGAGTAAAGCACCTAACGTTGCTCACGTTGGATGGGTTAAATGCAGTAGCAAATTTCCCTTGTTGGAATAATACAGTATATATCTATATATTAAAAAAAAGTTAAACTAAAGAAAGTAGGCATGAAATTGACTCTGTATACAAGGAACTCTGAATTCTATTTTTGTGAGAATTATTGATGTTAATTATTGATTGAGTATCATTTACAAATGTTTGTGATTGACCAAAATTTAATTTAATTTCTTAAAGAAAATTGTGTTAATACATTATACAAGTAAAAGGACAACAGACTTACTGGAGTAAAATTTATAGAGTATTTACATGATAGAAGAACAGAGTGAGTAGAACAAGCAGGTTAGAAAATAGAGTCATCATCCTACATTATATTTGGAACCTGTTACATCCATCACATTTACAGAATCAAAGAGGAATACAAAAGTTAAAAGCTTGAAGACTTGAAACATTTTTATAATTTACTTTAAGCCACAAAAAACAAGCCTACTCTGTGTAACGGATCAGCAGATCCTCAGCTGCGAAAAGCCTCATCGATCTTCCAACTTGCACGGACTTCATCTTTTCAAAATCTAAAACAAAGAAAGAAGATTACTGGAAATTGAAGGATTAAAGTTTTATCTGGATAATATTCTACATTGTCAAACGAGTTATCAGGAGAAGTGTTTCCTGACTGGGAATACCAAACATTGAATAACAACAACTACAACAACAACAACAATGATAATAATAATAATAATTAATAAGTAGTAAATATGGAAGTGTTACAGAATTATTTACATAATAATTGCCTGTTCTATAGCATACAGGGAATTTATAAAACGCATGACCACATGTTGCTAAAGTATTTATTGATGTTTATTGGGGGGGGAAATCTAATAATTAATTACATTAAATAAATAAAGCCCAAAGCAGCTGACATGACTTCACTGTTTATTTAATAAAATATTTAATAAGTAAAATTCTGAGTCTGGAGGGTATGTTTTATCCAGAGATCAGGTATAAATATTGTATACCAGCACATTAATTTTATTCCTGAATAAAACAATTAATGCAGCTGAATTTATAAAACATTTTAAAAACATGTTAAAACATGTTAACTTCATTGTTAATGATTTGAGTTAATGATTTGTTAAATATTAGTATTAGTATAATGTACCCAGCATTTTCATACCTCTGATAACTGTGTACAAACTTTTCAGCGCTGATTTATAAAAATCTACATCACTGTCTGGAATATATCTCCTACCATCTGTGGAGGAAGAAATCAGTGAGACATTTCCTTTACACACACCACGACTGAGCCGATTCTCAAGCAGTGATGGATAATATAAATTCTGTAGATTCTTTATGGTTGCTTATGTACAAAATGGAGCAAATATCATATAAAACCATATAAAACTTTGGAGTTTCACATCTTATCCAGTTTCACATCTGTCACTTTAAAGAGAAAGTTTACGGCTTTATTTCAAACACTGAGCTGAAGTCAGGTATCAACAGGTGATTATTATTTGCTGTAAAAAAACCTCACCTGGAGGATAAACGCTTTACCAAGTATCTACATTAACCTGTAGTTGCGGGTTTAAAGATGTTTTTTTTAATCTCATATAAACATGTTTACAATAATTAACTGTCAGATGATTTAAGTGAAAGACTAGTTTTTATTTTTCGCTCCTCACCTGCCAAAAAGGACAATTTACCTCTAATGAAATACTTTGCAGAAAGAACTGGTTCTGCCAGGTATTTCTTACACTGTTTTATTTGTAGTGGTTCAGTGGTGCACTGAATCAGCTGGCTGGTTGTTTGGAGACATTGTGAATAAATAGCTGGTTTATTGGCATTGACTGTTTTTAATTACATCTTAGTGCTCACACTCACATTTCCCCTTCAGGTAGAGCATTGACTGCGGGCCCCAGTTTTTAGTCAGTGTGGTCTGGAGGAAAAGAGAATAAGAGATATTACAGCAGAAAATAATAATTCTGACTTCAGCAATGCCAATGTAAAGCCTTACCTTCTGAACACAGTGCGATTCCATGAACAAAATTACAACCAGCACCGAGCACGTCCATAAAACCTGCATACGTGGCATCTAAGAATGAAAGCCATTATTATAACTTTCATACAATCAGTAAGCACATACAGAAATTACACAGTTACAAATCATAGCACACGTGTGTACCGTGTTTATCCTGTGAGGTGGAGGGGTGTGTGTGATGTGTCCAGCTCTATGGGCTGTTTTTATCCCCATCAGGAACACCAGGACTCCAGGTTCGATAAATTCCCACTGTGAGAAACAACTGCAGCTCCAAACCGCTCCCATCACAGCAAAAGCGTCTGTATTAACCCTCACACACACGTCTGACGTCAAGAACACAGTGATCAATACACACAGGTTCACCCTCTCCAAAAAAAACACACACAATACTTTACAAACAGAGGAGTAAAACAAGTAACACAACTCTTTGAGGCATTTATTTAAAATAACATACATAAACAATATGTATACATAAAAAAATAATAAAATACATTTTTTAAGAACAAAAACAGTAAGTGCAAATATACTGTAATGGAACAATTAACAAATAAACTAAAGATAAAAAAATATATAAATAAATAAGTTAATTACAACAGCATAACGATCACCAAACATTTACATTTAATCATAAAGAATAAACACCAGAACAAACAAACTTATAGACATGAAAAAGAATACAGCATCTTTATATAAAAAAATTATAAAGCACTTTCTGTACATGTTATTACAGTTATTAATAATTTTCTATTCTAACTATAGATTCTATCTTTTCTTTAATATTAATAATATTAGTGTGTGTGTATGTGTAGCGTGCGTGTAGTATGTATTGGTGTATCACACGGCTGTTTGTGCCACTGGTCTAGCTGTGTGTTTGCATGTGTGTGTATGTGTATGTGTATCTAGCGTGTAGTGTGTCTGTAATGTGTAGTGGTGTAGCACACCTCTGTTTGTGTGTGCGTGTGTGTGCGTGCGTGCATGTGTGTGTCACTGCTATAGGTGTGTGTGTGTGTGTGTGTGTGTGTGTTCACGTACATCTGTGTGTTAGTGTATCCACACGCATGTGTTTGTTACTGCAATAGCTGTGAGTGTGTGTGTGTGTGTGTGTGTGTGCGTGTGTGTGTCACTGCTATAGCTGTGTGTGTTTGAACAAGAAGTGTGTTATCCGTGTGAGACAGTGTCCGAACTCCTCCAGAGTGGCTCTCTCAGCGTGAACAGAAGAGCATCCCCCTCTCTCCTTCTCCTCAGCCTTAGCCAGGAGACAACTGCACATTGCCCTCACTACATCATTCGTGATACATGACACATTGCTCCTGTCCACACACACACACACACACAGGTTCAAAGACAGGATAAAATTACCTGAACGAGATGAGGGGTGGGGAATGTGGGTGGGTTGGTGTTTAAACACCAGTTTTGCCTCACTTGGTGTTGTTGTTGTTGTTGTTGTTGGGATGTGAAGACTGCTCCATTGCACTCTCCTTCACTGCACTCCTACTGTAGTTACTACAGCTCACACACTTGCACAGAGATGAGCACATGATCTTAGCCTGTAAAACACACACCACTACATCATAAATAAATAAACAATACCATCCTAATCATTTATCTCAAAAGCAATGAAAGGTTTTACTTAAATATTTAAATTAACGTAAAATTATCTGCCAAACCGCTTATTCCTATTAGGGTCACGAGGAGGCTAGAGCCTCCAGCCGCAAGGCAAGAACACTCCAAGCTGCTCGCCATTCCATGGCAGGCCCAACACACACAAACATTCACACTCATACCTACGAGCAATTTGGAACCACCTAATATACATGTCTTTGGACTGTGGCAGGAATAGGAGTACACAGAAGAAACCCATGCAAGCATGAGGAGAACATGCAAACTCCACACAGAAACAACTTCCCAAAGCCCAGCACTCAAAACCAAGACCTTTTTGCTGTGGGGCAGATGTGCTAACCACTATGTTTTAATTTGTATTATTATTAATACTGCGATGGCCTGCCAAGCTGTCCAGGGTGTAATCTGCCCTCGCCCAGAGTTGGCTGAGATGGGCGCCAGCCTCCCCGCGACCCTAATTAGGAATAAGCAGTTCAGAAAATTAATGAATGAATGGAGCTTTGCTATTAATATGGCTGATCATTATTCGACTTTTAAGTTCCAGCCAAAATGCTATCTGTATAACGGCAATACAAAATACTACTGCTGCTTACTCATCCTGTGTTACTTTTTATGATTCTTTGTACTATATTTGCTTCCACTCCATTTTTTGTTATTGCTGTTGACCTGTGTTTTGATATTGTCCACACAACCCCTAGTTAACCTGTCTTGGTAAACGAGTGCAAGGGCATTTCTGTGTGGAGTCTGCATGTTATCCTTGTCCTCCAGGTACTCTGGTTTCCTCAACAGTTCAAAGATATGCCCAGTCCAAAGACATGCACATTGTTCCAAACCTCCCCTAGTGAGTGTGAATGGATTTTTTTCTCGGTTTTGTGTAAGTGTGTGTCTGTGTGACTGTGCGTGTTGGCCTGCGATGGGCTGGCAAGCTGTTCAGAGTGTGCTCTGTCTTCGGCTAAAGTTGGCTAAGATAGGCTTCAGCCTCCCTGTGGCTCTAGTAGGGCTAAGCAGTTTGGCAATTGAATAAATGAGCTGGCCAGGTCATCGCAGTTATTAATACCAAAGACTTTACATTTTCTACTTCAAGACTTCCTTATACTGGACTCCAACAAATATCTATAATCTTATTTATGGTCTTAAAGCTATGTCTACACAGAGCTGCTCTTATTTTCATATAGGGATTTAAGGATACCTACTGTGGTATGGTAAATGAGGAGTCAATAATTTACTCACATTTAAAAACACTACACAGTGTCGTACTGATATTTTCATAAGAATAGAAAATTGCTGCAATACAATTATCCATATTAAATGGTATTTATGAGCTCATAACGTTCATATATAAAGCAACGATTAGCATTACAGTAAGTATTATGACTTTTTTTAGCCTTTCACACTGTAAATCTCATGGTTTCAAATCTAATCTCTCTGATAAAAAAGAAAAAAAAAATCTGTTTGCAAATCCGTTTGCACACTCACATTTGTACAGGAACACCGAAAGCATAATGTGAACTTTATCCCACACAGAAGACAAAAAAAACGAGCAGCAGCCTGCTTGTAACAATATATAAAAGGTGCTGAGAGACACAAATGCTTATTCACATAAAACCGCCCGACACACTTCTGCAGCACAGCCAGCTACAAGCACGAATACACCCACCTACACATCCCCACTTTGCACATCATCACTGGAGTCAAGAGCAACATCATTAAAACATTCACCAACCAAGAATAGACCTCCATTTCTATGGAGTTCTATTGTGTACGTTTAATATACTGCTGAAAAAGAAGCTCAAGTGACATCATCCTGCAGAAGTGGAAAAACTGTATAAAAGAGTTTCAACAGAGATGACGACTGTACTTAACAAAAAAGACATTAAGAAATAATGTCATGTCATGCCCTCAAAAGCGCTTTCGATTTTTCAGAGGTTGTATGGTTCACTTAAAAAAAATAATAAAAAAGCCACACACATCCCGTGTTTCAGTCACTTACAGTGATGATGAGTGAGTAAACTACTATACTCAAGCATGTGCCATGGTACTCAAATATACCCTTCTCACGCAAATGTAATACATAAGACGATATGGAAGCATTATATTACATCTATGGCACTTGGCAGGTGCCCTTTCCCAAAGCTACTTAAATATATCACTGTTACACAACTGAGCAAGAAAGGGTTAATGGCCTTGCTCAAGGGCCCAACAGTGGCAGCTTAGAGGTACTTGGCCTTGAACCCCGAACCTTCAAATAAGTAAGATGGAGCCTTAACCAGTGAGCCACCACTGCATTATTATAATAACTGCTATTGCAATCATAAATACTGGCCTAAGCTCATCTTTGCTCGTTAAACTGTTAAACCCAGCTCATATCAGAAATAACTGTGAATTGTTTATCTATGTACTGATAAAACAAAGAACAATATGGACGCTGAATTCCAAGTGCACCATGAATGGAAAATTACTTTTCCTTATAATCTTATCACTGGTGTGAGCTGGGGGCATCACAGTGGCATCTGCCTCACAGCAAAGGCCTGGGTTGGAGTCCCGGGGAAGGATATTTTTCTGGGAAATCTGTGTGTGCTTGCTGTGTGTTTCCTCGAGGTACTCCGGTTTCCTCCTACAGTGCAACAACATGCCCCTAGATGTGAGTGTGAACAATTGTGTGTGTGTGTTGGCCCTGGGATGGTTTGGCAAACTGCTCAGGGTGTGACCTGCCCTTGCCCAGGGTTGGCAGAGATAGGCTCCAGCTTCCTTCCAATAGGATTAAGCAGTTCAGCAGATGAGTAACAGTGAGTGATTGGCTTGACTTGACGTTATTTAGTGTAATGGGAGAATTACAGAATTATGTCCAGTGGTGATGAATGATGTTGTAGTGAATTAGGTAACTTGATATTAATCAATTAGATCATACCAAAAGGGTTTTAAAGAAATGCACAGGGGTCAGGGGCAGAATTCACTCTAGAGACGAACCTCCTTTCCTTTATTGATAAGTTTCCCTATATAATAAAGTATCTTGGTGATTCTATGTAGATTATTTGAGTTCCTTGCTTATTCTCGAACCTGCGTGGATGAAGGGAAAATCACTCCACAACAACTCTATTTAACTCGTATTAAGCATGCTTTCAATACACATATTAAAGAGGTTAAATTAGTTAAAATTAAACATGAAATACAGTGTTATCTTTTCGAAACAACATGGAATCAGCCACAATGTCTTTCTGAAACCATTCGCTTACTCCTGTACACAAATGTAAATGACCCTTTCAACAAGTATAATTCCCTCGCAATCATATGCTTTCTGTTTCTGAACAGTTTACTCTTGGACTTATTTCCTATTTATCAATCGTCATTACACTGCCAGATTACGACATAGTAGCTCCTATTTTGCAAATGATTTTGGACCGATTTTGCTCATAAGAATATGAGCTGAGGTGGCTTCCAGAGGAAACCTTTGGTTTCAGGCAAAATTAACTGATAAAAGATGATAAAACACAGACTATTCACTAGTGAATGCACACCTCTGAATCGTTACTGTCCAGTTTCATCCAAAAACAATGGCTTCCCCTTTCATTCAGAGTTCAATTCCTCTTAAGGTTTCTTTCCGTTATTGTCTCTGAGTCCTGTCACTTCTGCCTAACTTATTATAGGAGTCATGTTCAAATGTTGTTGT
Source organism: Porochilus rendahli (assembly GCA_039654305.1). NCBI lineage: Eukaryota > Metazoa > Chordata > Actinopteri > Siluriformes > Plotosidae > Porochilus > Porochilus rendahli. The sequence continues at coordinate 23,491,570 of JBCNYG010000022.1, read as the reverse complement.
TTTTTCCTTCCCCTTTGAGCCTCACTTCCAGTTTGCACTTCTCACTTGCCTATTAGGAACTAAAAATATAACAGGACAATAGATCTTACAATAAATCTGAAACTGAGCCAACCATAAAAAACACATTTTTGATACAACACTTTCGGACTCTCGCCAAACAGCATTTTAAATCAATGTCCAATTATAATGACCTTAAAATTATTTGTAAAAATTTATGTTTTTTTTTTTTACATGAGCCTATAAAATTTTAGCCTTTTTTCTATCGTTGCCAAAGAGTTTACATATTTCTGGCCAAATTCTTTCATCTCTCTCTCTTTCATTTGCCAAACCGCATACTTCTACTAGGGTTGTGGGGAGACTATTCCCATCTCAGTTGACACTGAGCAAAGCCAATAGTTACACTGTGAACAGCTCACCAAGCTAGGGGAAATTTAGAACAGCCAATTAGCATAATGGGCATTTTTTTTTAACTATTGGAGGAAACCAGAAAACCCAGAGGAAACCCACACATACACAGTGAGAGCATGTAAACCCCCACACAGAAACACCAGAGCCTGGGACTCAAACCCATGACAAAATGTTTTCATGGTATCCATAATTAATAAGGCACTTCATCTTTCATGAAGAGAGCAAAACAACTAAAACTGTCAATCAAGCCATATTCATTTGGTAAAAGGCACATCTGCTGATTTATTAGAAAAAAAGAAGACTGTCTTTTGGTCTGATTTTCCCTTAACAAATGTGGAAAGATTGCCACGACAGGAATTTGTTGTTTATTTATTTATTTTATTTTCCACCTTGCCTATGCCTCGACCGCAACTCCATCACTTTAAAGGCTTAAACCTGAATTGGAGTGAATTCACAATAACTAAACCTTGGTTTGTTCAGGTGGGTAAAAGGAAGGATATACGCTGCCCTTACAAAAAAGGGTGCCACTTTGACCAAATAAGTAAGAGCTTTAATTAAATAAGAACTCCCGTGATTAACATATTACAGCTGCCAACATGTTATGTAACATGCAGTGAGTACCTTCTCATCTATTCAATGACCATGGTGAAAGACATATCCTGACTGTTGATTTAAAGTAGCTAAAGAAAGGCATTGGAGCAAGCAAGAGACATGTGGAATGATAAGCACAATCACATCGTACAGTTCAGTAAATCATACAGTAAAATCACATCGTCTGCTGCCCATACTGACTAACTAATATAAACCAATCACCACCTGCTGGTATGGAGAGTTACATTCTTCTATATAGACACAAAACATACATTTGTGGTGTGTTTAAGTACAACTTTTTGTCCAGAAAGGCAAAGTGTGGTTGTTTGGCTCCAAAATCTTGGAGAAAGCCCCCCCCCTACTCCCTAAATAGGTAGCTGATTGTTGGGTCAGAATCGGTAGGGGGCAAAAGGGATAAATATGAAAAAGGGATCTAAACATGTAAGTCAAAAGCTTGAATAATATTTATTAGATTGATGTGACAATCTTATTTGTGTCTTTCTATACTTAATCAACCAACTTGTATTAATGCAGTTAACTAGCTAACTAGAACACCAATTCTTGCTAGTAAATTAGGATCTGAAAAAAACAATAATGAGCAAATGGAAGGTAGGAAGAGTTACTTGTCCAGTGGGCTTATGGATATGTTTAATCCAGTGTACCAACAATGACTGCTGGTATCAAGGACTTGTCTTGTCGTCCAGTATCCCGGCGTGCCCACCACAGGAAACACAATAAGGTTCAACTCCGGTAGGTTAAAAAAAAATGTTCAAGGAGCAAATGCAGAAACCAGCCACTTGACAGAACATGAACTCGGTAAACGGACACCTAAATTAAAAAGACGTGATACACGATCAAGAAGCCATAAGTTGAGTCATCTCTCAGGAGCTCTGATTTTAAGCAGTACCTAAGTCTATATATTAACTTCAATCCACTCGTCTAGTAACTGACTGAACTGTGACAACCCCTATATGGAGGACGGTCACAGGTTGGGAAGTCAAAGGAACATTTTTTATGTGAACGTATTTCTGTAATCCGCCTATACTGGTGGAAGCTTTAAAGTCATCTTGTACAATGTCTTGGTTGTGAACTCACACTGCATGAGGTTTGACTTTTCAGTCGTTCCCTTCTGTTCACAACATGAGGTACATCAGAATGTGTCACAATTACGCCGCTGTATCCCCAGATGAACCCACACAGCGAACGAGAGATGGAGACAGAGAGAATGTGTGCCTGTGTGTGTGTGTGTGTGAGAGAGAGAGAGAGAGAGAGAGAGAGAAAGAGAGAGGGAGGGAGAGAGAGCTATTGCAGAGTAATCCATTAAA
>JBCNYG010000022.1:23470775-23489146 GCA_039654305.1 Porochilus rendahli | reverse complement strand
GTGTGTGTGTGTGTGTGTGTGTGTGTGTGTGTGTGTGTGTGTTTGATTCTCAGTACCCGGTGACAGGGAGAAGTGCAGCTGTCAAACAAAAGCCATGGTGCCTGTCGCTACTAAGCCTCATATAGAGACTATAACTGTCAGCACTGAAGCTCACACTAATACTTCAACTCCATTTTTTTATTAAACACACTGAGTTGCCTGGATGAACAGATTTGACTCTGTGCATTTGCATCACCAGGCTGTGTTTCCTTTCACAGCAGACATTTCTGCATGCTTGTTTCTTTTGTTCCTCATTATGGGTTCTCGATTAATTCTGGTAAAATCATCTCAGTGGAAACATGACCCCCTGCTGCCGGGACTTTATTATCAGCCCTACCTGTTTTGAAGAAAGCGTCCGTGTCCGAGTCGTTCGGTCCCTCTTCGGCTGCTTCGGCAGAATTCATATCTTGCCACTTGATTCTTTCTCAATTCGAACGTCACGTGCAGAGAATCCGGTAAGTCGCGGTTTGGTGCGTGCGTTAAAATCCCCGCATCTTTGCGTGGTGGATGCGCGCGCGATCCGGAGCAGCGCTAATGAGGCACAAAGCGCAGCGGTTATTCTCCTCTGCTCTATTGTTTCCGATCCTGCCTCCTTCTGCCTCCTTCTACCTCCTGAGCACTGCTCCCACAAAGAGCCGGGTTACACCGAAGAGATGCCTGCCAAATCCACCGTCTCCGCCGGTCAGTACGCACTCGAACTGGGAATGTAGAGCAGATCACTGAAATGCTGTCTGGACCATCCGGCAGCACTGAATCAGCGCAACATGGTGAGAAAGGAGAAGACAGAGCGCGCGCGGATGCAGCGCTGAACTGGTGATGTCACGAAAACACCACAATGTGTTTGGCTCGATTCCACCGTTTTTTTTTTTGTTGTTGTTGTTGTTGTTGTTTTTTTCAGCAGACATGCAAACACTCGGGGTTCATTAACACCCAAAATGAGATGCAAGCCTGAGCAGTATATAGCCTACACTGTATATTATGATTTCCTAACAATAGATGGTCCCAGATTCTGTTTCCCATCTGTTTCATTCTTCAAGTCTAAGACTTCAATTTAGTATTTTTAGACACCAGCAACTGCGTTATAATATTTTTTGGGGGGACCCCATGCTCATATGCCTATTAAAATATGTTTGCCGACGCAACTGTTTATGAAATTATTTTTACAAGAATTATACCTAAATAAGAACAAAACAGCCAATCAGTGCATCTTAAATTGACCGGTGTGAGTCCTGATTCGCAGAGATCCTGCGGTACTGCGGTGGCTGCTGCCCTCTAGCGAGTCTCACCGCCAGCACTTCTCAAAGATTTAACTATTTCATTTTTTCTGAACCGCTTCATCCTTAAGGAGGGCCACGGGGAGGCAAGAGACCATCCCAGCCAACTCCTAATAAAGGATAAAGGGTACAGCCTGACCAACTCACCAAACAATTGCAGTGCCAAAACTCACTCAACCATTCACACTCACATTCACTCCTAGGGAATATCCACGTATATCTACATGTCTTTGGACTGTAGGAGGAAACCAGAGAACCCGGAGGCAACCCCACATGTATGGGGAGAAAATACAAACCACACACAGGAAACAAAATACAAACCCCTCACCAGGCATGGGTCCCGAACCTTATTGTTGTGAAACATTATTACACCGTACCACCCAAATTGACTATTCATATTATTAAATACACTATCTACACAATAAATAAACATTATTCAGCAGTACTGGGCGAAAAAAAATTATTTTGGCCTCATTTTAATACTTGAGAATCTATTAATTATAGCAGAGGAGGATCTCTACACTTCTACCGTACAAAATAGAAGGATTTATAAATATGCATAATGTGCAAAATATTACAAATGATCACACCTGTCGGCCATGCTCCTGCTAATCTGTTTAAACTGGAATAAGACATGATAAAGTTATTACAGAAAAGCAAGATATTACATTGAAGGATTGGAACAGAAAACACAAAGTCAGCTACATCATTACTGACACCCTTCAGGAAAAAAATAGCTAAATAACAAATCTAATAAACAATATTTATTCATTTATATTATAGTTATTTGCTGAACCGCTTTATCATACTAGGATTACAGGGAAGCTGGAGCCTAACTCAGCCGGATCAGGGCGAAGGCAGGGTACTCCCCGAACAGCTTAGCAGTCCATCCAGGGCCAACACACACTCATCCATTCACATTCACACCTATGCGCAATTCAGAACAGCCAATGCGCATAATGTGCATGTCTTAAGATTGTAGGAGCAAACTTTAGGTCCTGGAAGAGACACAATGGGATAAATACAAAATACTATTTGAAAATACTAATGGAAAACACGAAGGAAACCACTTAAGTGGTTCTAGTGCAGAGGTAGTGTGTGTGCATGTACAGTGTGTTCACTGAGTGTGCAAAAAGTGTGCAGATTGTCCAGTATATCAGCAGTTCAGTAGCCTGATGGCTTGTGGGTAGAAACTGTCCCTGAATCTGCTGGTGCGAGTCCTGATGCTTCTGTACCGTCTGCCTGATGGCAGGAGCGTGAAGAGTGTGTAGTTTGGGTGGCTGGGATCAGAGAGGATCCGCTGGGACTTTCTCCTACAGCGATAAATATAAAGGTCCTGGATGGCTGGCAGTTCAGTCCTGGTGATGTGTTGTGCTGATCTGACCACCAGCTGTAAAGCTTTGCGGTCCAGAACATTACAGCTGCCGTACCAGGTAGTGATGCAGCCAGAGAGGATACTCTCGATGGTGCATCGATAGAAGTTGGTGAGTATTCTGGAGTCCATCCCAAACCTCCGTAGCCGCCAAAGAAAAGCCGTTGTTTCGTTGCTTTTGTGATCACACTCACGTCATGTGACCAGCTCAGATCCTCACTGATGTTGATCCCCAGAAACCTGAAGCAACTGACTCTCTCCACCGCTGTCCCCTCGATGTGGATAGCGGTGTGACCTCCACCCTGCAGTGTCCTGTAATCCACGATGAGCTCCTTGGTCTTGCTGACGTTGCACAGCAGGTTGTTGTCCTGGCACCACGATGGCAGAGCACCCATCTCAAGTGATAGAGAGCCAGGAACAGCATGCAGATAACATTTTTAATTATTGATTTTAACTTGCCTTGCCTTGGATGTGTGTTGCGTGCTTATACATATCTGAGCTTTTCGTCTGGTGAGGTTTGTTCAGCTTACATTTAACAGGATAATGATTCTTGTGAAAGTTCATTATATAAAACGTCCTGAACGCTGCTGGAGTGGTGATAATTATAACCTTTTAAATATCTGTAGGCTTTTAGTGATTAATATGTTAAATCCAGGGTAGTGTATCAGATCTAAATGTAAATATCCAGAAAATTGGGTTTCAATAAAGGATTATTTTATCTTAACCTACTAACTTTCCCTGTTTATATCAGTGATGCTGTATGAATCAGGAAGCTTCTCTGCAAGCAACCAGTTTAACATTATATGTATCCAAATTTTGAATTTGTTTTAAGTATATTGTCTGGCTTTTCATCACACCATTCAACCGGAAACCACAAATTTATATATTTTTAATGATTTTATTTATTTTTAACATGGATCTGGTGTCACCTTACCTTGTAGCACTCGCAGTAATTCTTGAGGCAGCCCGAGCTTTTACAGTTACAGCCTCGTGCATGACTTGTGTTCAAATCCCCCTGTACACTGCTGCTTATTTTAGATCGAAATGCATCTGGGTTTCTGTCTAAACAGTTCTATAAGAAGGAAAAACATTCAACGTTAATCTTATGTGCTCTATTATAGCCTGCCTAGTCAAAAAATTGTTACTCCAGTTGGTCAGGTCGAGGCTCAGCAACAATAATTTGGCAATAAGATGAAGTCAGCTGATAAACTGAATGTACTGAATGAGCAGGTTTTCACATCAATGGACTTTTTCTTCCCTGATGGCACAGATATAAAATGGGGACTCAAATAATGAAAGAGTGGTTCAGGGAGCACGAGGGATCAATTTCACACATGTACTGGCACCCCAGAGTCCTGACCTTAACCCTATCAAAGGTTTTCGGGATGTGAGGGAGAAGACTTATGGAGTGGTTAAATTTTTCCCTCATCAATTCAAGATGTCGGCGAAAAATGAACCCAACATGGGATGGAAATAAAGTTATGTTGCTTAAATTTGTTGAAACAATGGCATGACCATAACGTGCATTGCATGCTGTTCACTTATCACGTACGTGAACTGTTTTATATGAGTGAAATTTAATGTCTCCATAGACAGTTCAATCAGAACAGAGGCAGAGGTCAATGCCAATGAATTCATTTATCACCTGCAGAGTGCTTTCCTGCTTCACTTTGAGCTGAACTCAAGGTTTATGATCTGTAATTATTTATTTGGAGAAATATTTGTGCCTCTTCGGAATTTTCTGGCCTGCACCCTTAATGTAAATTACCTGCAAGCTGCAAGATAAGAGATTGTTTTGGATCAAGTGCTATTCCCTGAGCTGAATAATGAGTGTAGAAGTCATTTTTTTCATTCTAACAGTAATCTCTGTTAAAGCACTGAATAATGATAGAATTATAGGTAACCTGACCTTGATAGCTTTGTTTCTATCAGCCTCATGCTTAGTGTTGTTGCAGCAGTTAACACAGCTGCAATCACTGCAGATCTCTCCGCTTGCAAAGCAGTCACAGTAACTGGTGAGAGATTTGGGACGTTAGGTATTGAACTTACACACAGTAATATCAGTAACAAAGACTTGCTGATCTTTATCACCACTTAAGTACAGTTCATTTATGTTTGCCTGTTTTGTTTGTCTTTTTTATTAATCTTAGCGTTCATTCAAATCTTTGTCTACCTGTACTAAAATTTTAAATTAAAAAAATAATTTACTTACAGTTTTAAACACTGAGATTTGGTGCAGTGGCAAGGCTTCTTTGATTTCCCCACAAAGGAGCTAAACAAGCATCCATCATTGTGAGTGTTATTACACGAAAATATTCAATGTTTATTTGTTTGTGTTTGTGTGTGTGTGTGTACTTGTACCAGCTACACATGAAGGACTGAAATACACTTTTGCTGTTTAAGGGGTTAAGATTTGGTTTTAGGATTCAGGTTAGGGTAAAGGTCAGGGTTTGGCACTGAGTTGTGACTGTTAAGATTAGACTTAGAAACTAGGGAATTATGTGAATGAGAGTCCGCACAAAGGTTGAAGTACGTTACTGTGTGTGTGTGTGTGTGTTAGTACCGCATGCTTTCCTTGTGTTGCCCCACTGTCTCTATTTCAGGAGGCTCGGGGCAGAATGTGGGCTGAACCTGCTAGCAAAAAAAAATTAAAATAATTAAAAATATGTCTTACAGACTCCTTCACTTGGATCCTGATGTCACAGTCAAGGGCTCAGTCAACAGAGCACAACTGACCTTTAAGGCATATTCTCTCTGTAATCTTTCAATTAGAGTGACACAAGCCAGTCATGGGTGACTACAAACTCCTGCATACAGAGGTGGGCAGATACTGTAGTGCTTTTTGTTGGCCATTACCATATATATATATGGGGAGTTGGGGGACAGCAACTGTGACTCAGCTCATACTTATAGAGAAATCACATGAACTTTTGTCAATCAGGTTTTAGGTTTTATCTCAAAATTGAAAAAGCACTGGTTAATGTAGTAAATGACTGAATGTTAACCTTGGATCACATACACTGGTTTTTTGGGGGTAGCCATAGTCTAATGGTTAGAGAAGAGGAAAGGTCGCAGGTTCGAACCAACAGGAAAAATGTGACATGGTGAGGGAGTGAGCTGCACCTTCCCTTCCGCCTTATTTATGAATGAAGTGCCCTTGTGCAAGGCGCCTAACCGCAAAACTTCTCTTCAAGCTCTCCAATATGTGTGGCAGCCTGCTTTGAGTGTGTGTATGTTAGTATGCTTTAGATGGGCTAAATACCTAGGTAAGAATTTCCCTTGCAGGATTAGTACAGTATATAAAAAAATATATATCAATAAATCGATTTTAAAATAAATAAATAATCTACATATACATAGACACCCCTCATTAAAGAGTTTTAACAGTGAAACTCCTTTGATCAAACCTGTTAATATATTATTATTTATTTTAGAGTACAGTATATCATTTTTTTAAGCAACTAGTTATTCCACGAACACCTCGAGTTCGTCTGATTTTCAAAGACGACGTATCGTAGGTCAATCTGAGGGTGGACTTAGCCAGAGTGGGATTCCTTCTACCACACTCAGAGTGATTGTACAATTCAGGTCATTTCTTAAAAGATATTTATTACATAATTTCAAGAGAAAGGGAAGCAAAGGGGATGTCAGAGTTCAAATTTAAATTAAATTTATTAAACTTCAATTACCTGCACCAGCTCACAGGGACAGAAAGTACAACATGAGGTAATGGTACTTCAGACAGGCACCACTTGATACAGACACTTACAAAGAGATTTGTGAAACTGTTTAATTTATCTTCATGAAATGGAAATAGAATCTGATCAATACATAAAGAAGAAAAGGATTATATATGCCCTGAAATTCAGCAGGTTTTTTTATGGGAACTGGACCGATATTGTATCATGCCTTTTCAATATCAGGAAATAGAATAGAATACAACAGCATCTAAGAAGAGGAGAGCACAGCCCTATCAGTATATGTGACTTGAATCTCACTACCAGCTTCAGGCTCAAGACTAAACTGCAAATTAAAATACACATGCTGATTTCTAACCAGGTAAAATGACCTAGATACAATTACTGTTTGAAAAGCGGCCATGCACTTGTACACGTGTGTAAATACAGCCCCGTTCTGAATCCAAGAATCAACCTTGAAAGCACTGTTCACAGCATGTGGAGGTGCCAAACTTACACACGGAAGGGCGGTCAATCAGCGATAATCCCATCGGTGTTCGTTTAATTCCAGATTGTTTGGTTTGGTGCGCTGATTAAACAAACAAAAAGGTTCAGATCCTCTGCTAAATGGCCAGTTTTTTAACTTTATATAAAAAGTTTCTTGGCTATAAAACTTCAGAAAATTATCGATTTATCAAATCAGGGAAAAAACTAAAAATCGAGATTTCAGTGCATTGCAATGTATTTTTGCCTGTATCGCCAAAGTGGTACTTCTCACTCATTTTGCCAGATAGGGTCACATATTTTCATTGTCTGTATACTATAGGCCCTCAGTAATGGTTGCCATCACAAAGGTATACAGTTTTCCCCAAGATGAAATGAACATCTCGTTGGTGACAAAAAAAAATTACTACAGTCAAAAGGCACTGTCCATTTTTCAAGACCAAAACCACTTGAAATACACACATTGTGTGTGGAGAAGCTCTGTTTATCCTCTGATGTTATACTGGCCACAGTGTCACACAGATCTGCCTTTACACACACAGGGATTACAGCAGATTAAAACTGAGCAGAAGATTCATCCATTCATTTTCTAAACCGCTTAATCCTAATTAGGGTCGTGGGGAGGCTGGCACACATCTTAGCCGACTCTGGGTGAAAGCAAGGTATACCCTGAACAGCTCGCCAGACCATTGCAGGGCAATACACATACAACTACTGACAAGAAGATAAAAAAAGAAATACTTCTGTATGTTATCTGAGGGGAATTTAGAGGGGAATTAAACTCAATAAAGCTTTCATACATAGTATATGTCTCTACAAATCAACTCACTATTTTTAATAAAACTTTCTTTGTGAAGAAAATACACTAAAAATGGCACACAGGGGCGCAATTTTAGGCAAAAAAGTGGGGCGGGAGTGACGTCAGATAAACAGTTGAGGTGGAAATGTGCATTAAATGTACTGGGATGTATACCCTGCAATCAACCCAAACAGGTGCACATCTGATGTATGTAAGTATTATGTGTAGATGTGCCTCACCTTATCTAATTCAGAAGTCGACTACTTTATATATGATTTGTTAGTTTATTGTTGGCATCTTGTCTTATTGGAACCGATGCGTCTACATCTTGTTCTTACAAACCTGCACTCTTGAAAGCGTGAAAAAAAAAACTACAAATGGCAGCTACAGAGCTACAGAAATAGCCATAGTAAAGCACTGACTGGTGATAGAGATGAGATAAAAATGACATATGATAATGAAAGGTAAGTCAAGGCAAGATAAGAAAGGAAATTAGATTACATGAGAAGACATGAAAAGAAATAAGTAGCTAAAATGAGTTAAGATGACATATGAGAGGAAATAAAATGGAATGAGATGATATAAGAGTTGAGACTTTCTCAGAACAACACAATCACCAATAAACAAATAATTATGAAAATGGTGTTAAAAAGGTTAAACCTCAAAAATGTCTTTTCTAAAATTAACTTCCAATGTTTAGTCAAATGTGTATTGGCTGAAATTAAGTTACAAAATTATCTCAGATAAAAAGTAATAACCTCCAAATGCATGCTGACTAAAAACATCTCACATCTCAATTTAATTTCCAAATATATCTTGGTTTAAACCTCATTCCCAGATATCGGGTATTATGTAATTTGATCTGCAGAAATTAGGTGCTGTCACTAATCATCTTCAACATGAGACTGGTCATTAATTATTGTATTTATTATCAGGTCAGTAAACAGTGTGACAAATAACAAGGCAATTAATAAATTTGTCTGTACAATTACCCCAAATTACACAATAATTAAAAGCATGCACTTACTAAAGATGTGAGATACTGAGCGGCGCCCCCGGGTGTCCAGGTGTTTGGTGCAGTCATATGGCTTGGGAACTGATACGGACCAGACAAAGGAAGCAGGTCATCAGAGTAACACATAGGAGTAGGACACTGGGACAAACAGGAGCCTGACGGGTCACAGCAAAGAGGACAGGAAAATACACTTCTGTTAAATTCATCGTCCCAGACAGAAGGACTTGCCCGCTCACCCTCAGACGGAATGCAATGTGATGGTCGATTATGGTCTTGAAGTGGACTCGGGTGGATAATGTTACTGTAATTGTTTGGAATTTCGATAGAAAATGGTGTGAAGGGGTCAGAGAGAGAACCCATCAAGTTTCCGGTCAAATCCTCTTGGTAATTGTACTCCGGTTCCGGAAACATCCTCTCATCTCCCATCCTGAAGATGGAAACCTGGACAACAACATCATGAAGAAGACATGTTTTTTGAAAGTTTATTAGAGGTGTATATGGAGAGTGGATTTTATGTAAATCTAATTTGTTTCATTCCCCCCTGACAAAATAAAAAAATCTATTAATGTGTAAGGATAAATCAGCAAACACAATAATACACCAATGACAAGCGATATCACAGTAATGCTTGTAGTTGTTATTTTTAAATTTTGTTTTTTTTTATTCACACAAATTTAAATCAGTGGCACTGTAGGTACAAGAAAGGAAAATATATATTAAATAAAATGTCATAATTTAATATGATATCTTAACATGTATCACAGGGGTCACGGGGAGGCTGAAGTCTGTCTCAGCCTACACCGGCGAAGACAGGGTACACCCTGAACAGCTCACTAGACCATCATAGGGCAACATACACAGCCATTCACATCCACACCCAGGGGCAATCTAAAACCACCAGTTTAGGCTAATGTGCATGTCTTTGGATCGTGGGAGAAAACCAGAGTACCTGGAGGAAACCTATGCAAGCATAGGAAGAACATGCGATCTCTGCACAGAAATAACCGAGAACAGGACTTGAACCAATGACCTTCCTGCTGTAAAGCCGACATGCTTAAAAAAAGAGAATTAAACTACCAGGAGAAAATAAGGTGTGCATGGCTCTGAAACCTCTGACATGCTGTAAACCTGCTGACTGTTAAATCATCTTTTCGATCTGATCAGTACACTATGAGAGAAGTAATCTGACTCTGACCATCTACACAATATCAGTTAAGACACAGAGACAGAAAGCTGGTTGTTGTTTCTGCGTTTTTGTTATCCCTCTCAATCTTGTTTTTCTTGTTATAAACCTGTCAGGAAAATGCTGAGTCAACTTCTATTAATAAAATGTCCCCTTCTAGCGGCCACGCATCATATCTACAGAGGTGGACCGAAGTTTATTTAAAATGTTTTATTCATTCGTTCATTGATTTTCTGAACCGCTTATTCCTAATTAGGGTCGCGGGGAGGCTGGCGCCCATCTCAGCAAACTCTGGGAGAGGGCAGAGTACACCCTGGACAGCTCACCAGGCCATGGCAGGGCGGAAACACGCTGACGGCTATGCAGCCTACTCTTGACGAAAATCAGCAATGGTTCTTTTAAATTCCTCTCACCATAGACAGTGAGAGACATGGCCGGCATTTGATAACCCAGTTTTTAACCAAAATTTAACATTTAAAAATATTTGAATATTTAGTAAATTAAATAAATAAATAATACAAAACAACTAAAACTTACTCTATGGAATTAGTCAGTCAGGTAACATCCCTAACAACAAACTGGCGAACAGTGGATTGTCCACTAGAATTATTTTTATTTATTTTGTAACCAATCGCAGCGAATACGGGGAGGGGCCAACAGACTGTTAGCTAACCAAGCTAAAAGTTGCGATTTAATAGAATGAGCTGTTTTCGAGTCAGATACTAACCCATATGCTTGAATTATAAACCTGTTGAAGAAGGCTGGGGTGTTAGAATTTAGTGTTAAAATCTAAACATACCTTTTAAAATGCTGATTAAATGAAAAGTAAATCACTGGTCGTTTACTGAAGATGGCAGTTTACGCTCGCGCACGCATGAGACGTGACAGCCGGAAAAGCGCATGCGCAGTGTTGGTGCTTTGTAAAGAGTAGCTATACAGAGACCAAACAACTAAATAGTGCACTTCATTTAGGAGTAACGACTGGACTTGATTGTTTTAAAAGTTCGGCATTGTGTTAATTTCAATATAAATTTTATATTAAATACAATTTGGCAAATACCAAATACCTGTACATGCACTCAGTCTTATAGCTGGAACCAGCTTATAGTAATGAGGGCTAACATTCATATACCAGTGCAAATACTAAACGGTATACATATTTCTAAAATTCGACAGCATTAAGCCAATGTTCACGTTTTTTATTGAAAAGTTTCAAATAAAATGTAAATTAATAACTGTTGGTTTCGCTATGGATGCTCAAATGAACCTGAGTTTGATTTCCAGAAGCAATAGTGATCGGTTACAATAAATAAACGCTGCTGTCTAGCGGTGACACGTCTCCAGTACAACAGTAAACATGTTAAAGTTTTCTGTTTGTTTGATAATAAATTGTTAGGGTGTAGTTTCGAGTGTAGTTGACGCATTTATTTTGGGACCTGGAAAAAAACCCTGCGAGTGTGTGTTTAGCTTTCCCTGCTCCTACACAGCTTACTCGGTGAATCAGTTTACTAATAGATTTTCCTGATTTGAAATACGTGTAACAGAGCAGGAAAACAATCCAGGTGCAGGGATGAGTGAAAGAGCTGAATCTATGAACCGAACCAATGAGCCGAGTCAAAGTATTCCCTTTAAGACCAGTCTTGTTTTAATGCGTCCAGACATTTTGAAGGGGGTTACTGCACTGTGCGCGCGGCTGAATCGTCCTCTGTTCTTTCTCTGAGCGCTTTTTTATTATAGAAGAGTAAAGATGAGCGTGGGTTTTGGGAAGTGTAAGTCGATGTTAATCACCGGATCGAGCAGAGGACTAGGACTGCAGATGGTCAAACATCTGGTAGGACTTTCTGAGAGGCCTCAAAAGATCATCGCCACCGCCCGGAGCGCAAGTACTGCTCAGGTGAGAGGAATTACAGGGGGTCCGGGTGGAAACCGTGGCACATGGTTCGGGGGTTTCAAAACTAGTTCTGTAGTGTACAACACACTGTATACAATTATAGTATTTCACTTCAACTTCCTGTAACTTTTAATACGGACTTTCATTGAATATGTGTTCATGGCCAAGAATGTGGCATGAGAGAGAATTTCCTAACGGTTTTGTACGCTGTATAACTAGTTTAGACACTTTTCGATTTTGACACGCACATACACGCACCAGCACCTTTTGGAGCCATTTTTTTCAGAGCACATTAAAAAAAGAATCCCTAAAACATCTCTGAAGGAAGAAGGTCTAAACCCCAGGCAGAATAGGCTCATAATAACAAAGTTTTGATAGACGTTGTTTTGCATTTTATTTGTCCTGAGAAATTTGGATTTCTGAGTTCCTGTTCCAAAATATCAACTGGAACACTTCCTGATGTTTAGGATTGCTGAGTCAGAAAGTCAGACGATCCAAGGTGGCTGCTCCTCCTTCAAAGGGGTGAAAGGTCTTTCGTTCACCTCATGTTTGAGAAGATGGAGAGATAAATTGAGCGAGATTTTAAAGGCGCGTGTAGGGTTATTTATTAGTGGTGTGTGATATGATGTGCACTTTGTAAAGAGAAGAAACCAACGCCCACTACAGAGCTACTTGCTTATTAATGATTGAAGTGGACTACATAGTGCACATAATAATATCCTCTCCACCTTTTAGTGCTCTACACTGTGTGTGCTATATAGTGAGAGATTTTGATCTAATAGATAATAAAATACATTTTTCAGGCCCTGCAGCAGATTGCGAAATCTCATCCTGAGGTTTATATCGTATCATTAGGTAAGTGCTGCATTTTTAATTTTTTTTTAATCATAGATCTTACCACTGAAAATACAATTTTCACATCACTAAACACAAGTCAAGACAAGTTTATTTATTGTTCACACATATTATGTGAAGACATTAACATTACAACCACAGTTTACAAATATTAAAATGTTTAAATGTTTGTCTGAGTCCAACATCCAAGGTTTAAAATGACTGGTGTAGCAAGCACATGCATTCACTGACCTTTTGCGTGACACCAACTGGCATCTATAACGTCAGATCCTTGTTGTGTAACAGGGCCTAACGTTGAGTTATCTTACATTACCTGAAAGATATGTTTATGCTACTACTAATTACATTACTACTGTCATGACATTAGTTACTTTGTCATTAGTGGAGAAATTAAAATTTAAAAACTTGCCTCTTCTGAGTCTTCGGACACATGCCTGTTCTTTCTAACTTGAAGGCAAAGTTGAACTTCTAATTTTCTGATTAGATCCTAGCGTTAGACCTACTGGAAAGTTCCTGTTTATGTAAATGTAATGACTATTGAAATATTACTTTGCTTTAGTACAATTTCCATAAGCTCTCAAATGTCTAGCAATAATAACATAAACAATATATAGCTCACACGAAAATCACTCGTACAAGAGGCACTTATGAACTGCGGACAGACAAACACAGTTTCCTGCAGAACAAAAATTGGTGTGTCCCAGTACCTTCTGCATTGCTCAAGCAAAAAAGTAATGAGAAAAGAGACCATGAAAATCAAACTTGCCCAATTAGTTTATTACCTCTGGCAAAGAGATTCTGTTTTTGGTGAGTGTCCAGCAGATGGCGAGATGTTGAGAAAAACGGCCTAGTAGACATTTACACTGATCTATGTACATGGGGGGAAAAACAGGTATTTTTTTGTTTGTTTGTTTTTTGAGTTTTTACTTTATTTACTGTCATTGGACTGATCAATGATATGAAAAGTTGTTGTTTGTCTTGAAAGATGACAAGAGAAAAATCATGGTTTACTCTATGCCTACTAGACAGAGACGTGTGTTTATTTTTCTAGTCATGTGGGATTGGTCATTTCTCTCAATGAATTTTATGTAACTGGATCTTAAGAAATTTGAGATTCACACACAAACATGAACACACAGAAACATCCAAACAGAATCGACTTGGACCAATGCGGTCGAGAGACCTGGAAATGACTCTGCTTTGATGGAATATGATGTATGATTTATCTGAGATCAGGTGTGAGTGCTATGAATATTGTTGTTTTTCTCTGACTCTTCATACACCTCTGTGTGGTGTGATGTTCCAGATGTGGCTGATGATGCGAGTATTGAAGCAGCAGTTCAGGAGGTGTCGAGCATTGTGGGTCCTTCAGGGTTAAATTGCCTGATCAACAACGCGGGGATCCTCATTCACTCAGACCTGAACTCAGAGACACGTGATGGCATGATGAGCACGTTTCAGATCAACAGCGTGTCACCTCTTTTTGTTACCAAGGTACACAAACTATGCCTTATTGAAGCAAAGGATAAAAATCTTACTTTGTCCTGAAACATTTTAAATATCTTTCTTTGTGGGGAATGCTACCACTACCACCACTACTAGTGATACCTCCGCTACTACCACCACTACTTCGACTACTACCACCATTACTATTACTACTACCACCTCCACTACTATAGCTACTACTGCCACCACTGCTACTACTACCACAACTACTACTACTATTATTATTATTATTATTTGGGTAATGATGATAATACTAGGGGCAGTGGTGGCCTGGTGGTTGGGTGCTGGGTCCCAAGGTCGGGGTTTCAAGCTCCACTGTCACCGGGTTGTAACCCAGTGTAGCTAATTGTGTTATCAAAGGCCAGCCATGCGTCTCACTGTCTGTAGTGAGAGGCATGTAAAAGAACCATTTCTGACTTTTGTAAAGAGTAGGCTGCATTGCCGTCAGAATGTTTCTGCCCTGCGATCTCTCAGGGTGTACTCTCCATCCTCTCCACGACCCTGATTAGGATTAAGCGGTTCAGAAAATGATTGAATGATATTACTAGTAGTTATTGGGGTTAATTTTTTGCATCAGTTGTTTCAGTCGTGTGCGTCTGTATGTGTGTGTGTCCTTCAGGCATTCCTGCCGTTATTACGAGCAGCAGCAGTGAGTGAAGGAGGTGTGATGAGCGTGAACCGAGCTGCAGTGATTAACATATCATCTCTCCTTGGCTCCGTGGAGCTCAACTGGGGAGAAGGAGCCGCTATGAAACTTTTATCTTATCGAGTGTCAAAGGTAAGAAACATACATCGAGTTACAGTTGATTTACACATTCACACAGAATTTCTTACTCACATAACACAAAAACCCACTTCCTGAGATGAACAGTGTGATAAAACAATTTATCAATATGACATTTGTATTCTCTCCCTCTCCCTCTCTCCTCTCCTTCTCTCTGTATATGTCTGTCCTTCTCTGTCCTCTATCTATTTCTATCCTTCTCTCTTTCCTTCTCTCTGTCTCTATATATATATATCTCCATCTCTCTCTCTCCCTCTCCTCTCTTTTATTCTCTCTCTATCTCTTATACTCTATCCAATTCTCTCTCTCTCCTCTCTCTCATCTTTCTCTCCTTCTCTCCTCTTTCCTTCCCTTTCTGTCCTCTCTCCTTCTTTATCCATCTCTCTCATCTGTCTCCATCTCTCTCTTTTACTCTCCTTTTTTCTCTCTCTCTTTCCTTCTCTATATATCTCCTTCTCTCTATACTCTCTCTTCCCCCCTCCCCATCTCCTCTCTCTTTCCTTTTCTCTCTCTATATGTCTCTCTCCATCTCTCTCATTCTCTATCCCTATCCATCTCTCCTCTCTCCCTCTCATGTTCAGGCAGGTCTAAACATGGTGACACGATGTTTAGCTGTTGATCTGCAGGCGGATGGAATCCTGTGCACAGCAGTTCATCCCGGCTGGGTGCAGACTGATATGGGAGGAGAAAAGGTACACAAACACAATGAAGTTCAAATGCCTTATTTACTTATCAAATAAGGAAATAAAGTAAAGTAGATGAGATAATATAATTGGAATGAACTGTGTACAGTTAATCCTGATGCAATCTCTTACAGGCTCCTTTGACTCCAGAGGAGAGCATCTCGTCTATGTTATCTGTTTTTCATGCGCTGGGTGAAAAGGATCATGGGCAATTTTTGAGCTATGATGGAACGATTTTGCCCTGGTGAACACTCGAGACAGGAATTCACTAATCCGACACTGTGCTTCAGAGAGATTTTAAGTACATTTAGGTGCTAGTTCATGTTATAGTTATTCTGAATTGCTAAAACACATAATATTGCTGAGTTGCCTCATACGTCACATATGCCTCATTCCATACACAAGACATAAACTGATGGTGTACCAAGTTACAAAGCGAAGACTCTTCACAGAAGGAAAAAATGCCTTACTCTTGCTTTTCTTTCAATTTCACTTATGTCAATCTCAAAGAGTCTTACAATAAATGTGAATTTCCCTCTGGGATTAATAAAGTACCTCTCGATCAATCTGTCTCTATCCATCATTAATTCATACACCACAACATCAGAACAGAGCCCGGTGAAAATTTGTGATGTTTAGGGCTGCAAGAGAAATAAGTGATAATGCACCTTATTGAACTTTCTAATTGTCATAACAGAGGAAGAGTAAAGAGTACTGAAACAGGTTTTGCTCAAGAATGTCCCTGTATTTAGCACCATTCATCTTTCCCTTGACGCCGATCAGTTTCCCAGTCCCTGCTGCTGAAAAACATCCCCACAGCTGCCGTGTTGGTGTTCTTGGGATGATGGGATGTGTAAGGCCTGCGCCTTGGTGGCTGAAAAGTTAAATTTTAGTCTCATCTGACCAGAGCACCTTCCTCCATACATTTGGGGAGTCGCCCACATGCCTTCTGTCAAACTCAAAATGTGCCTTCTTATTTTTATTACTAAGTAATTACTTTTTTTTCTGGTCACTCGTCCATAAAGCCCAGCTCTATGGTACAACAATCTCTGCTGTGGAACTCTGCAGCTCCTTTAGGATTATGTTTAGTTTCTGTGCTGCCTCCCTGATTAATGTCCTCCTTGCCTGGTCTGTGAGTTTTGGTAGGTGGTCCTCTTTTGGCAGGTTTGTTGTGGTGCCATGTTCTTTCTCTTTAAATATGATGGATTTGATGGTGCTCTGTGGATGATCAAAGATTTTAAGATTTTTTTATAACCCAACCCTGACTTCTCAACAACTTTGTCCATGACTTGTTGGAAGAGCTCCTTGGTCTTCATGCTGTGATGCCTCTTGCTTAGTGGTGTTGCAGCCTTTGGGGCCTTTCAGAAAATATGTTTTTATACTGACAGATCATGTGACACTTAGATTGCACACAGTATTATTAGCTTGTACATTTCACTAATTATGTGACTTTTGAAGGTAGAATCTTTCAGTGGCTTCATAGCCAAGGGGGCAATACATATGCACATGCAATTTTTCAGATTATATATATATTTTTTATTTTTTATTATTTTTTTTTCTTATTTCGCTTCACCAACTTAGACTATTTTGTGCAGAAATTACAGAAAATTTAAATTAAAGAATCATTTAAATTACAGGCTGTAATGTAACAAAATAGATAAAAATCCAGGGGGGTGAATATTTTGCAAGGCACTGTGTGTGTGTGTGTGTGTGTGTGTGTGTGTGTGTGTGTTTATAGAGCCACGGAAAATATTCATATTCATATTCAGCTATATGCCAATAAGCAGTTGCTTGACTGACAATGATTTGTAGTATATAAATTAATTCCTGATTGGCTGAGTGGTGGCTGATGTGTCCTATAGGTGTAATAACAAGCAATGTTAAAACAGACTAATTCCTGAAGCTTTTGTTGACGTCTTATAAAATATTCATGGTATACTCCTGCGACCTTTTCACGCTGTATCAGCAGTAGAATAATTGCCATTGGCTTTTCAACAAGAAGGTAATGTCAACTTTGTTAATATTTTACCTTTCATATTGCTATCATTTTTCCATTAAACATTTCCTACCAGGGGACATCATTTCACCTCGTTTTCCTAAAAAGTCCTAGAAAAAAAACACCCCCTTTACAAGGTGGCACCTTTGACCACTGCCCATTTTGTTTTTCTTCTAAGCCTGTATTCATCCCTGATGTGAATTGTTGTTTTGGCCCTGGAATGGGCTGGTGGGCTGTTCAGGGTGTACCTGGACTGACATAGGCTCCGGGCTTCCCATGACCCAAATAGGCTTAAGCGGTTCAGCAAATGACTGAATAAATAAATGATTTGGAGGTGATGTGAATTTTTTTTTTTTAAACCTGTCCTGTCCAGCATCATAGCAAGCAGAATGGCAGTCTGGTTGCAGTGTTGTGCCAAACAAAATTGCTTTTTCAAGGGGATGTTTTATGAGAAAAAAAGCTCCTCTTTATAATCGGATTTATTTATTTATTTACTGCTGATGTGTGTTATGGAATCCATGCAATTCCGCCGGACCTGACAGGAGGGGACAGATAAAGAAAGAAGACCGGAGACATAATCAAAAGTAAAAGAAGAAAAAGGAGACAACAGCACCAGTGATATAAAACAATGACCCTTAAAAACTGCTAAATCTGTACATAAACACAACATTAAATTTCTTGCGGCTTTTACCGACAAATAGAGCCAACACTAATCAAGAATTTAAATAATAATCAGAACAAATAGACATATCACACACCAAAAAAAATTTATAATAATAAATAAATAAATACA
>JBCNYG010000022.1:23449487-23463689 GCA_039654305.1 Porochilus rendahli | reverse complement strand
TAGATAGATAGATAGATAGATAGATAGATAGATAGATAGATAGATAGATAGATAGATAGATAGATAGATAGATAGCGCTCTTATTTAAAATGTCAAATACTTTCATGAATATTTTTAGGTTTCTGCTTCATTAACCACTATATCACTCATAGTAACAAGTAACCGGTACTGATTCTACAACCCTTTTTAAGTGTTGAATCAAAATCTCTGAACATACAGGTGAAACTCAAAAAATCTAGATATTGTGCAAAAGTTAATTTATTTCAGTAGTTAAACTTAAAAGGTAAAACTAATATATTATATAGATGCATGAAATGAGTAACCTTTTAAGTTGAATTACTGAAATAAATGAATTATTATGGCTTACAGCTTATAAAAACCCCAAATCCAAAATCTCAGAAAATTTAAATATTGTGAAAAGGTTTAATATTGTAGGCTCAAAGTGTTATACTCTAATCAGATAATTAATTCAAAACACCTTCAAAGGGTTCATAAGCCAATTTACCCAGGGGCCACCGAAGGCAGAGTCTGGGTAAGGCTGGGCCGCATCAGGTTTTCCACAAGAAAAGCTTTGTTTTTAAATTTTCAATCTTCTCAAATCTATTTATTTTTTTATTTTAACACAAAATAAGGTTAAAAATAAATAAACAAATTAAGAATTATTAAGAAAATAAACAAATCAATCAGTAATAAATAAATAAAATAATAATCATGAAAATACTAATAATGTTAATACTTATAATTAGATTTCCCTGGTCAGCGATTATATGAGGTTTCTTCAGTCTTATATATCTGCTGTATTCAGATTCTAATGTCGGTATTAACAGCTCATTAACCTTTTACCTTATTCTGATCGTGGCTTCTCTTTTGACTTAAAGTTTCTATAAAGTATTTTGCCGACGCACAGAGAACGTCACTTCCACTTCCTTTTCCTTGTAACCGCAGCATAGCGGTCAGCGGATAAAAGCCGGGTAGCAGTCTCCTTTGTTTTTTAAGCGCGATGTTCATGTCTTTTATGATGAAATGACCACCATGGCATTTGTAGATGGTAGAAAGTACTGGGACAGCGAGCGCAGAAAGGGCAACTCTGCTCACGGACTGTCATCCGCCGTGCTGTAGTTACAGGAAAAGGCGACCCTTTGATGTCTCTATGTGACTGCAGACCACATTAGGCTGCATTAAGTTCCTTACTTTTCTTTTATCCCACCGCGTGCACATCACTTTGATTTATTTTGTCAGAGAGAGAGACCTCATATTAACTCTAAGTGCCATTGACATGTGTATAAATATGTATTTACCAACTTTAAAAACACTTGTTATTGAAGTGTTGTGAATGCAGCACGTTGAGACGAATGTCCACATGAGCCCAATAGAAACGAGGCAGCCAACCAGGCACAGAAGAAAACTCTCCATGGCAACGCTGCTGTCACTTTCACTCATTGAGAAATCTTTCTCTGCTTGCATCAAACCCGCCCGATGTCCCACCTCCGAGAGCCATATACCCCACCGAGATTGGTGGGTTCGTTCAGCTCCGCACACAACACCGTAAAGTGCCAAACATATCAAATTCACGGACCGCACTAACAGTAAACTTTCATGTTATGGCGGGGGCCGCAAACTATCGTCCTGTGGGCCGGACCTGGCCCGTGGGCCATGAGTTTGACACCCCTGCTTTAAGTGGTCTCTCAGTTTGGTTCAGGTTCAGTAAAATTCACAATCATGTAAACTGCTGACCTGACAGTTGTACAGAAAACCATTACTGACATCTTCCACAAGGAGGTAAAGCCTCAAAAGGTAATTACAAAAGAAGTTGGATGTTCTCAAAGGGCTGTATCAAAGCACATTAATAGAACGTTAATTGGAAGAGAAAAGTGCGGAAGAAAAAGGTGCACAAGCAGCAGGGATGACCGCAGCCTGGAGAGGATTGTGTTCTAAAAATGGAAGTGGTCTGTCGCTCAGTGCACAAAAGTCCTCTTTTCTGATGAGAGCATATTTTGCATCTTATTTGGAATCCAAGGTCTCGGAGTCTGGAGGAAGAATGGAGAGGCACACAATCCAAGTGTAAAGTTTCCACAGTCTTTGTTGATTTGGAGAGCCATATCATCTGCTAGTGTTGCTCCATTGTGCTTTATTAAGTCCAGAGTCAACCCAGTGGTCTACCAGGACATTTTATTTTATTATTATTATTTTTTTTTTTAACCTGTCCTGTCCAGTATCACAGCAAGCAGAATGGCAGTCTGGTTGCAGTGTTTTGCCGAACAAATTGCTTTTCCAAGGGGAGGTTTTATGAGTAAAAAAGCTCCTCTTGATAATCTGATTTATTTATTTACTGTTTATTTGTGCTATGGAATCCATGCAATCCCGCCAGACCTGACGAGAGGGAACAAATAAAAAAAGAAGACAAATGACATAAGCAAAAGTAAAAGTAAAAAGAAAAAAAAGGAGCCGAAAGCACCAGTGACATAGAAAAATGAGAAGTAATAACAGTATCTACACACAAAACTAAACAACAAAACAATCAACGTAAAAAACGTAAAAAAGAAAAAAAAGAAAAAGGAAAAAAGAAGAAAAAAAGAATTATTTATTACATATATAAAAAAAGATTAATAATAATACTTAAACATATATAACATATATATGTATATACACATACACATATACATATATATACATACATAGACATATACACACACATACACACACATATATATATATATATATATATATACCAAAATAAATAAATAAATAAAAGACAACATAGTGAGCAACAGCATGCAAAACATGCGGAACAAGTAAGTGATCGGCAACAAGCGACGAGCAACACCGTGCAACCACGACCACACCCCCAAAGCGGCCAGAGGCAGACCATGGGAGCCCAGGTATCCGGCCATCAGCAGAGACCTCGGAGCACGAACCCAAGCCCCCCCGCAACAAAGACAACCTCAGGCCTACCCAGTGGGTGGCAGCAGAAACCCCAGCCTGAGCCCCCCGCGCCAGCAGGGAAGAGTCCCCAGTGGGCCAGGACCGGCAGCCGCCGACCCCGGCGGGCCCGGGCCACCCAGGGCGGCCAGAGTGGAGGGCCCAGGGCCCCAAGGCCCCGGAGGCAGCCCCCCTCCCCCAAGGCAGAGGGCCCATACCATGACCAGGAGAACCAAGTCCGGACAACCACCGGGCGCGGGCCAGCACCCACCCCGATGCTCTGGCCGCACAGCCCGGAGACCAGTGTCAGAGGTGATATGAATTCTGCTGCAAAGAAAAAAAAACTTGAATCTGACCTTTATATGAAATTCAAATTTAAACATAAAATTTCGTTGGTTAGCGAGCGTCAATAGCAATACACTAGCTTTAAAAACAGCCTTTACCAAACAAATAGCATTAGTACTTAAGATGTTTTTTCTAAGCTGAAATGCGGAATGCGTCATCCTTGCTGGTGTAAATGAATAAATATTAAGGCAGCAATGAAAAATCATTCACCACGGAACAGACACTGTCTCCTCAGTACAGGATATTTATCATCTAGATAAACTAATGCGTGCATTAGTTTTAGTGTCCTACAGCATTGAGAACAAAACCCTGACGATGTTGTTATAAACTAATGGCTACAATTTAGTCTTCGAGTAAATAAACCGATGTACTTTCACAGCTCTGTCAAACACGTTTCCTTAGCAACCTACTGATGGTTTTAACCCAATCATCTTTAGGTTACAAGTTCGAATCATGACAATTTCACAGTCACCTATACAAGACAGCATGCTCTTTGTGTCATCGTTCCTTTCCAACTACCTACTTGGAGTCGGCCCGCTTATGTCGAAATATGCCGTGCACTGTTTGCAGCTTGCATGCACGTGGTTTGGGGGAGTTTCAAAACTAGTTATACACTGTACAACACACTGTTTAAAAGTATAGTATTTCACTTCAATGTCTAACAGTTATGTACACTCTATAGGTAGTTCAGAAACCCCCACATGCACGATAACAGTACGTGACATTAAGACATAATCGGCATTCAAGTAGGTAGTGGGAAACAAATGGTGACCTTACTCCATGAATATTCATGAGCTGTCCTGTACTGCTGCATTCTAACATTTACAGGGTGATAACCACAGACACTGTCCCGCATATTCGGCCAGTCAGAGCCTTTTGCTCATAAACTGTACATTACAGCATACAGCAGTTATGAAGCATGCAACCTTTATGCATCTCAGATGTAGACTTAAATTTGTTTGAGAGAGAAAGAGAGACAGAGAGAGAAAGAGACAGAGAGAGTGTGAGAGAGAATCAGCACAAGATGATCATGAATAAACAACAGAAAATGGTACGAGTTAAATGCAAGTTTTATTCTTTACATCAGTCAAAGGCGTTACAGTGGAGCCCACAACAAAAAGGACACAGACATAGTTCGCTTGCAGATGGTCAGAGATCACAGGTCACAGGTCTTTGGGCAGAGAGAACTCTAAGGTTCAAGGCTGATTGAATTCGTCTGAAGCGAGAGAGGAAGGCAGGTTGTCGAGAGCGCCCATGTCTGAAACACATATGTTATGTAATGTTCTTTTATTTCTATTCAAATTTTGTCATAATTTGGAAATTAACATTGCTGCCCAATGAGCTCTGAGCCATGCCCACCTTTCAGCTTGAGAAATGACAGGAAGTCTACGATGGTGTGCACGATGTCTTCATCTGCTATTCTCAGGGCACCTTCGCAAAGAACATTGGATCAAAGTAAGAGTCGTACATGATACGCTGTTTAAAAATAAAAACAACTAACAGTGTTCATTGACCTACAACTAACATTCAGATGGTGCAAGTATAAGCCTCGCCCCCTGCTGGTCCAATCATACACAGTATATTGTTTTAACAAGTCTCATCTGACTCCTTTTACGCTTAAGATCTATTGTTAATAAATTTTATACACTGGCTAAAAGTGTCCATTAAAAGTATTTATTTATTGATAATTTCACACGATCAATGCTCGTAAGTGTTCTGTTCACTTTCTAACCGACTCGTCTGGTGGAATTTTCTGCGCTTTATTTTTTCCCAAGCAGCCATTACTTATTAGCATTCATACAAAAACTCCACTAAAACGTGAATCCTGGGTCTGAGACGAGATAGGGGGGCTATCAGTCACCCATGCTCATTTGAATGGTAAACCACACCACTGACATTTAATACACAGTGTGTTACCGGATTTGATGTCATCCTCCACCAGGGTGTCCCTCTTCCCGGCCAGACCGTGTTTATCACTGAGGGTCCTGTGACTGTCGATCCCATCTGATCACAAAGCAAAAACACATGTAATATACACACAGAGACACACACACACACACACACACTGTAGCCCTGACTCTCAGCAGGACCCATTCATCTCAAATGAAGTGCATTATCCTCAAATGATGCACCCGTTTTCAGGCAACCTGCAGGGCTTCGGTCACTTGGAATTGCTCACAGGGTTCATTAGCACCACAGCAACGAGCGTGGAGAGAGAGAGAGAGAGAGAGAGAGAGAGAGAGAGAACCAAATTACCAAAAAAAGAAGAATGAAACAATAAGTAGTGAAAGACAGAAGGGAGAATAAAGGACGTATTGAATATTACCACACTGAGAAACAGACAGACAGAAGGACGGAAGGACAGAGAGACAGACAGATGTCCACCGCTTTGTACTAAAATAACGCTGCTTTAAACACACACGCACACACACTGAACGCCGCAATGAATTTGTGTTAATAAAAAGCGTTGTGTCAATAAATGTTAATAACTTCTTTTTCTTTTTCTTCTTTCTCTTTTTGATTAGCTGCTAGCAGGTCAGTGTGAGTGATCATGTTTTTTAGACAATAAACAAAACAGCAGATTAGAATAATAATTAAAAAAATACAGTGCTAATGCTGTCAACAAGCAACAGGAACAGATAGCCACCAGATTAGCATAGAGCTCTAAATGTATGTGTGAGTAACCATTGAACTTTATTATATACTGGAACGGCCATTGGTCAGTTTGTACATTATTTGGAAATGTGAGCCGCCATATTGGAAACAGGAAATGAGGTTTAGAATGTAAGTCAATGATGGGAGACCATGGCTATCATACTGAAAAAGAGCAAAATCCATGAAAGGAAAAGGTTTACGCCATGAATTGCAATAATTACCAGAACGTAGAATCCAAAAGAGCTGGAAAAACATTCCACAATTTCAACATATTAATAGCTAGATATAGACTAGTCCTAAGCTGATTCCTATGAATAACTGCTATAGTCTGTCAGACTGTCTAGCCTAGATCTATTGTAGATCTAGATCTTTATAAAGTATAATTAAGATCTAGAATCTAGAAAGACCTATATTATTATATTTCAGTAGGAAACGTAGTAGTATAATATTTATACAATGTACAGTTAACAGATGTATTTATTATGTACTGGAATACAATTTTCATTTGTACAAAATACAGTAACTTCGCAATGGTGTGTTCTCTGAAATATCCTCATTTATATTTAGACTTCTATAAAATGAGATTTTTTGCAGAAAGCCTAGGGTGTAAATGCAGCTATGCAGGTTTGTTTACATTAGAAACCTACCCGGCTGTACTACATCATCCTGATTCCAATATGGTGGCGCGAAATCGCAAGTTTTTCATCCAATCTCCACTCCAGTCTAAATACAGTCCAATGTGTGTCACATCCCTCAATCAGTTTAGGAGCTTTAGATCAGAGGTAAACTGAATGAAAATACAGTCACATTCTTGTATAATAATGGTGTTACTGGAACTGAAGAATCCTTCTTAAGCATTGTCTAATTTATCTTCACAGTGCTTGTATAAAATGCCTATCACAAGAGAAATTTGTTCCTCCAAATATTGATTTCTAAAAGCTCAGTGAGGTTTTGAATGCTTCACATTGTTTGGAACTTTAATTATTTGTTATGTAAGCTGGATGATTTGTTCATATATACAAATTGGTATCAGATCCCAAAAATAGTCATTTTCAGATTGTGTATTTTCTGTACTTGCAGTCAGAGATGCTAAAGTGGAAACCTTTCATATTAAGTGTAAACATAGATTTCAGAAAGTTAATAAAGATTGACTTTGCATCTCTTCTTTGTTTCTATTATTCAGTTTATATTTGCAGCCTATTACCCTATGTATATATACAAAGATTACTGAACACACACACACACACAGAACGCGCTAAATCACAGAGCAATTCCCCGTGCTGACTTTAGCGACCTGCAGGAGCTATCTTACATTCACCAAGCAGCTCTTCTCTCCCCCTTGCACTGGGAGCTTCCTTTATCTGTATTAGATGATCAATACGACCTGAAACACACGGATGAAGCAAGTTTACCTGAGCTTACACCCACATACACACTCACACTCACACACACACACACGCAGAACCCTGAGCAGCTAACCTTGCTTTGTGTCTGTGTGTGTGTGTGTTTGTGTGTGAATAAATATAATGCAAATGTACTACTGTAAATATGTTTCAGCCATATTTTGGTCAGTGGATTAATGAAACAGGAAGTACTTCAGTTACAGTGATGTATTAAATGTTACTGTATATTAAAATAAGGATGGAAAGCTTTTAAGTTTTCTCTACTTAATTGTTTTTACGTACAAACACTTATTTTGAAGAAATATTAAAACCGGTGTAAACAATTAAACTGTAACTTGCTGAAGTGAATGAAAATAGTGATGTAACACAGACTTGTGGACGTTACAGACTTGTGGACGCTATACTCGGTTCTTCATGTTCCAACAGCCCTTTGGCCCGACAGCCTTATTCATATAAGATGAGAACCTTGCTAAAATTAGTTTGGCACCCTATTTAGTTCAGTTAGGTAAGTGTTAGGGCTATATGGCTTTTTGACCTATGGGATGTTACTGTCAAACCAATGGACCAATTGTGCTCTCAGGGAACCAGCACTGACACTGAGATGTGTGTGTGTGTGTGTGTGTGTGTGTGTGTGTGTGTGTGTGTGTGTGTGTGTGTATTCTCACGGGGACCCAGCAGGTATCCAGCGCTGTTCAGGGTCCAACCACGCTTCTCTTTCGCCTGAATAGAAAGAAACACAGGATTTAAAATGATTTAATGCTTTAATGAGTTCTGTAGTTTTTATTTGGTTTAAATAATATCTCTAGATATTATTAGATAGAGAAGGAGATCAAATATAAATATAACAACATTAATAACAATGTACAGAAGTCTACACATTGCTTCAATACAGAAAAAGGTAATTACTGTAGTTAATAGTCAGTATTGTCCATGTTCAGTTATTGTATAAATACATATGATTATGATTTACAGTTTCTATAGGTCTATATTATTTACATTTAAATACTAAATAATCATATCAAATTCTATATGTAAAATAAATAATTAAAGGTTTTAATTTAACATTAATAAATTTGCATTTAAGATTTTCTGGTCTAATGCTGTTTTTATCCCAATAGATATGAGGCACTATAATATGTTTAAAATATTTTCTATTCAATTATATTATATTAAACCACTTGCATATTAGCGTGGCTCCTGAGCAAGCATGATTTGGATAGCTGTCCAGTGTCCACTCATGCTCTCCACAAGAAAACCATTAAGGTGGTCATGCCACTGATTGGCTGTTAGGCATTGCTGACTTGATAAAACTAACTTATTATTAATATTGAAACTAAAACCCCAAAAAACACAATTTAACTTAGTCAGGTAGACAGTAAGGAAGATGAACTCATTAAACGAAGTAAACTTGCAAGGCAGATGATACAAATGAACATGGAAATCAGCGAGTGAATGGCGGTGAAAAGAACTTTGCAATGTACTGAACTGTACTGTAACTTTTCATGCTTTCGCTCCAGACCATTGTCAGGAAATGCAGGTAAGATTTATTTATTTAATAATTTCGTCCAAATAACCTGATCCCTAAAGCAGCCGTGTTACTCTTATAACGCCTGCTTCGGATAACTATCTGTAGAGATATTTATTCTGGAGCTCCATCTTTAGGC
Organism: Porochilus rendahli; assembly: GCA_039654305.1. NCBI lineage: Eukaryota > Metazoa > Chordata > Actinopteri > Siluriformes > Plotosidae > Porochilus > Porochilus rendahli. Next base: position 23,454,703 of record JBCNYG010000022.1, on the reverse strand, counting down.
AGTGCACAATATATTATATTGTGCTATATATTATTGTATTATTATTATTATGTGTTAAAAATGTCTCATACCAGATTTATAAAAAGTTTATAATAATCTTCTCAGCAATGCCAAGAGCAAAATAATCTCTGAAACATTTCCATCTACACTGCATGTGCATTTTATTGCTCTGAAACTCAGAACTCTTTAACACTGGACATGGCTTAGTAATGATTATTTAACACTGGTGATAAATGTCTAAAGATTTGAGAAAGTCATTACTGATATCTAAATTGTTTATAATTCATTTAAAATGGAAAAAAGGCATTGATCTTGAAACTGAATCTAAAACTAAAATATATTAATATGTATATATGTATTAATCAAGTGTATATATTATTATTTTTGATCGAGTGTGATTATTATTCTTTTAATTTGATTTAGTGTGATTATTATCGCATGCTACAACTTTTACAAATAACAAATGTTTTTTAATTTAGATGTTCTGTAGTCATGCGCATGTCCAAACTCAGATAAATCAAACAGAAAACGAAATGTGTGAAATAGAGATACGTACCGCAATGACCATTCCCAGAGTCTCGGTCAAAAGTGCACAAAACACCAGTGAGATGCAAACACCACCAATACACTTCTGCATCTGTATGAAAGAAGTATAGATGAAAGAAGAGCATGTTCACATTTCCACTTGGTCTGTGTGTAGAAGAAGAGTTTGAGTAGAAGAGAGGAAGACTCACCCTGAGGATCGGCTATGGGTTCTGTTGAGGTGAAGTGAGACAGTTAGGATCTTCTACTCGAGTCTTTGATGCTCTGTAGAACTCGTCACTTCTTTATATACAGACACAAACTCTACGTCATGACCCCTCCTCCCCACCGCTCTCTCTTCTCTTTGTCCCCTGGAACTAAATTACTAAAGATTGCATGTCATTATTCAGTTGGAATCCTCCTGCTTGGGTGGGTTTGGACATAAAACCGAAGCTGACACCTAAACACTAACAATAATTTAGTGTCATTAAAAAATCTGCATTCTTTGAGTTAATTTTCAAGGATCTTCAAGGAAGAACATAACAGAAATTATCCCTGAGTTCCATTATTTATACTTTTGTCAAAAACCAGGCTTCAGGTAGCAAAATATTCTTCAGCTAACTTTGTTCATGCAAAGAAGTCTGTTTCACTGCTTCACAGTTTATTCTCAGCATACACATGCACATTTTATATGTCTCATCTTTTTCACGTTCCTTTTACCCTATTCATTATAGAGAATGCCCCTCTTGTGGTAACTGTGCCCTGCTATTACCAGTCTCCTTTCTCTAATGGCAGAGTTTAGAGATGCCCCTTTTTTGCTAAAAATTTATTGTACTAGTAAACATGTTAGTTAGCATGACAAGTTTTACAAACAGCTTGGGTCAGTGCACAGTTTGACAGAGGTTTGAGGTGAACAATATTTTATAGTATATATATACGTATTATATATAGTATATATATATAGTATTTTTTACGGAAAATCGACTAAAGACCTGTGGGAGGGGCTATAGGGGTTGGGTGCAATGTGAGTTGGGTGGCAGCCGAAGGCGTGGGTTCTGTTGGACCGATCCTTGGCTACTGACCCTGGCTCTTGGAATGTCACCTCTCTGGCAGGGACGAAGCTATACTGTTGAGAGATACTGACTAGATATAGTCGGACTCACCTCAACACAGAGCCTGGGCTTCCTTCTCAGGGTGGCGGGGCTCTCCCTTAGAGATGTGAGAAGCTCAGCCATCCAAGAGGAGCTTGGAGTTGAACCACTGCTCCTCCGGTTTAAGAGGGGCCATTGAGGTGGCTTGGGTATCTGATTATAATGCCTCCCGAATGCCTACCTGTTGTTTGTTTTGGTCACATCCAACCGGGAAGAGACCCTGGTGCCGACCCAGAACATGAATGTCTTTCGGCTAGTCTGGGAACGCCTCGGTGTCCCCTCGGAAAAGAGCTGGAAGAAGTGGGATGACTGGACCTCACTGCTTAGGCTGCTGCACCCACAACCCGACCTCAGAAGAAGTGGAAGATGATGATGACGATTAAATTTTTATAGTAGAGATTTCAACAGGTTTTTTTCATGGAATACATCAAAAGGAACTACCAGACATTGTTGTTATCACAATAGTGATAGTTAAATAGATACATATACAGACTGTGATTACACGCAAGGAGCAGGCTGATTAACTTTCCTGAAACCAAAGGCTGACAGAGAGAAATACTTCACAGTCAATAAAGTGAAAAAGTGGACTTATAATTCCACTAAACTGACTAACCCTTGTACATCCTGATCCAGTGCCAGCAAATTACACAGTCTACCAGGTACAAAATAATAACACCTGGTCATCCAGCAACTGTAAATGTCACTGTATGTGTTGGCCCTGCGATGGACTTCTCCTTTGAGCCAAGTACACTCTGAGCAGTTACCAGTCCATCTCAGGGCCAACACACACAACCATTTACACTCACACACAGGGGCAATTTTGAATGGGTAATTAGCCTAATGTGCATGCTCTTGGACTTTGGAAGGAAACCAGACAGGGAGAACATACAAACTCCACACAGAAGATGAACCTGAGACTCAAACCCAGGACCTTTTAAAATATAATGTATAACATATTTATACTTGAAATCATTTTTTTTTACATTTGTGATTGCTGGCAATAATTGTAGAGAAAAAAGGATTAAAGAAATGTGTCATATAAAGGAATACAAAGGGTAAAGCTTTAAGATGAATGGTTTCTTCTTCTTCATTCCTATTTTTTATGAAACCCAAACAAGTTAAAGTTCCTGGCGTTTCACTGGTACTTGTTATTATCTTTGTTTTTTATTATTAAAAGCATTTATTATGCTAAAGCACTCCTAAAGGAATGAATCATGCTAATTATATTAAATAGCTACTACAGACTTCTCATTGTGTGAATGCTTATTTCCCATCAGCTGCAGTCGGACTCTGAAACAGGAATAATGATAGTCATGTAAATAAAGTGAAGAGTCTGCAGAGGGTTACAGGTGTAATGATTGTTGCATCAGAGGTGTGTACTGGGTGAAAATTTCATTCTGTTTGCTGAAATATCTCCAAAAACAGAATGTTCTTGTTTCATGTATGGGATTAAAACCAAGAAAGTAAGGAGGAGAAGGATGAGGAGGCTGATGGGAACAAGGATGCAGTGTGTTCAGGGTTCATCACCTGTATTCCTGATGAACAAGAGACACCTTCTCTGACTTTTTCAGTCTGTGCAATATGGAGATGATCCTCACTGCGCTTAAGCAAACTAGAACTTAAAAACATTATCAGATATATTATTGTTTAGATGGGGGGTTTGCCTGTGGGCATGCCCTGTTCATACTTTTATTTTTTCCCATATACAACTTCTAAAGCAAAATGATTTGAAATGAATAGTGAACTAATCAGTTGTGAAAGTCCATTTTGTCGGTTACGTTACTGTCCTGTCTTTGGTCTCAGATTAGATTGGTAAAGCAAGTTAACTCTACTAAAATCTCACCAGTGGCACCGTTGAGCTCTGCCACTTGCTTCCTTTAATTTACTTCCTAATCTCTCTGTAAACGTTTGTTTATACGTTGTGTATGATTGGAGTAGAATGAAACCATGTCTATAAGTTCTTTTTCTATTTGTGTGGGAGTTAAGAGCATGATTGGAAATTATTTGATAATTACATTTGAGACAACTGTTTGAATTATTGCTTTACAGAGAATAAACACAGATTTACTGGAGCCAGTGGTGCTGAAGGGCTACCTTTAAAAAGTTGTGCAAATTTCTGCCAAACCTACTTCTGAAACCAAATTATTTGAGCTTAAGCCATAAGAACAGGGCAGTGTCTTGGTTGTTATCACTGTCGCCTCACAGCGAGAAGGTTCTGAGTTCGAATCCTGGCTAAGTTTCTTTCTGTGCAGAGGTGACATTTTCTCCCTGTTGTTTTGTGTTTCCCCCAGGTACTACAATTTCTTCCAAGAGTACAAATGCATGAACATTAGGTTAACGTTCCACTCTAAATCCCCCATAGGTGTGAATGTTATTTTAAATGGTTGTTTGCATTAGTCCTGTAATAGACTGGTGACATGTTCATGATGTAACGCCGCCTCTCACCTGAACTCAACTGGGATTGGCTCCAACTTCCGCACAACACTGACAGATAAACACTACAGACAACAAATGGATTAACCAACCTACAGTCGCGCAAAAAAGTATTTAGTCAGCCACCAACTCACTTAAAAGATGAGAGAGGTCTTAAATTTTCATCACATGTAAGCTTCATTGAAGAGAGACAGAATGGGGGGAAAGAATCCAGGAAATCACATTGTAGGATTTTTTATGAATTCATTGGTAAATTCCTCTGTAAAATAAGTACTTGGTCACCTACAAACAAGCAAGATTTCTGGCTCTCACAGACCTGTAACTTCTTCTTTAAGAGGCTCATCTGTCCTCCACTCATTGCCTGTATTAATGGCACCTGCTTGAACTCGTTATCAGTATAAAAGACACCTGTCCACAACCTCAAACAGTCAGACTCCAAACATCCACTATGGCCAAGACCAAAGAGCTGTCAAAAGACACAAGAAACAAAATTGTAGACTTGCACCAGGCTGGGAAGACTGAATCTTCAATAGGTAAGCAGCTTGGTGTGAAGAAATCAACTGTGGGAGCAATGATTAGAAAATGGAAGACATACATGACCACTGATAATCTCCCTCGATCTGGGACGCTATGCAAGAGCTCACCCGTGGAGTCAAAATGATCGCAAGAACAGTAAGCAAAAATCACAGAACCATATGGGGGGACCTAGTGAATGACCTGCAGAGAGTTGGGACCAAAGTAAAAAAGGCTACAATCAGTAACACACTACGCTGCCAAGGACTCAAAACCTGCAGTGCCAGAAGTGTTGCCCTGCTTAAGCCACTACATGTCCAACCCGTCTGAAGTTCGCAAGAGAACAATTAGATGATCTAGAAGAGGACTGGGAGAATGTCATATGGTCAGATGAAACCAAAATATATAACTTTTTGGTAAAAACTCAACTTGTGTTTCTTCATACTTACTGTAATTCATACATATTTATGTTATATACATACTGTTGCTTGTTTTTGAAATATAAAATGAAGTAATAGGAAAAATTAAAGACAAATCAGAAATACAAATACTTCAGAAACATGAAAAAGTGTAAGTTGATGTGTTGTAGGTCTGGAC